>OX578152.1:111903761-111963688 GCA_951213105.1 Amaurobius ferox | reverse complement strand
TTTTATCCAAACAAACAAGCAAACATTGAACCAACCTGAATAAAACCGTTTAAAATTAAGTTTTAAGTTTTTAAAAATGGAATGAAGATGAGTTTGAAGTTACTTTTAAAATGATTCAAAAGATAAAGGACTTATCATATTAAATAAATTTATTACATTAAAACAGTGGTTGACATATAAAGCAGAATTTGAAACTTCATACCCTTTATCAGTGCAAATATGCAAATTAAAAGAACAAACAAAACAAGTATCTCTCTGTTCCCTTTCTCTCCTCCCCTCTCTCTCTCCTTCCCTCTCTCTCTTTCCCCCTCTCTCCTCTGCCTTCCCCTCTCTCTCCCTCCCTCCCCCCTCTCTCATTCTCTCTCTTTGAATTTTGAGATATTAGTGTCGTATTTTAAATAAACATTTAATAGGATTTTCTGAAATATTTTCGTCTAAATAAACATAACACGAAAATTTACAGTTTTAATGATATGTTCTTGAAAATTTTATTCGGGAGGAGGAAGTTTACCCCCCCCCCATATTTCCATATGATATGTTATATTAGTTACAGTTAGAAATCGATCTTTAGCTTAAATACATATCAAAAGTGGATCTCGGTGCCCCAAAGGTTGGGCACCACTGATCTAAATAGAGGAAATAACAAGCGATCGTATTCTTAATTATAAAACCTGCTAACAAGAGGAGCTCCAAATTTTGAAATTGATTTTTTTTTGCAGTTTCGACTAAGCAGGGCAGACACCTTACCATGATATCCAAATATTTATGCATTTTATTGTTTGTTTGTCTAGACCAAAACTTGCTTGGCATTCGATATCCAGCTTGCTGACAACGAGACGGAACTCCTGCTGGAAATATCCTGTCGAACAGAGAGGGGATCGCCACTATCCCTGGAGGAGTACCGCAGGGACACATGTGCCAGATGTTACTACTACCTGCCATCGTACGCCTTCGTACGCGACGAAGTTAAACTCAGGTACGACTTCCATATATTTCTTTTAGATTGATGATTCATTTTTGCAAAGAGAGCACGAGAAAATATCTTCAAGAAACTTTTAACTTTTTATTATATTTTTATTTTTGGTCATTTAAATAAACTTTCAAAATTACCAGATATTGAAGTCAGTTAATACCAACAGATGTGTTACAGTACCACCGATATAACAAGCAAAAACTTTTGGATGCTATTTAGTAGGAAGTCAAACATAATTAACTGGAACGTGGCTATCTCGACTTTCTCATATCAGAATCCATTTTCAGTAGCTTTTATTTTTAAATTTATAAGAATTTTTTTTTTAAATCAGTATCATGGGTCCAAATGACTACAATTATAGCGTGTTGCCCTTCACTTTAAAGGACTTGAAAAAATATTTCAATTGATACCAAACTTGATAATGTACCCCCCGGAGGGCTGGTAACTTGCCCGGTGAGTTGGCTAATAGCCGCACAAACATAAAAATTGCAACGTGGCTATTTTTCTCAACAATTATTGAATTTATGAAGTATCGGGATCATGGATCCATAAATAAACGCTTTTATGCAGGATGATGTCCAATTCTGTCCTAAGTTGCCACATTAAAAAATATAAAATTTCAAAGTTTTTGCTCGAATTTAAAAAAAAAATTCGATCTAGTTCTACATTTCTGTCGTGTACACAAGAAATCGACCACAGACATACAGACAGACATCACTCCAAAAATAGTCAAAACGTGTTCAGGAGGTCTTAAAACGTATATTGGCATTAACATCTCTAATTCAAAAATTTTCGTGAAAACAATACTTTTCTTATATACTTTTGTATTTATATTTTATATTACTTTTTGCACTTTTTATTACATAGTATAAGAAAGTGAAATTTTTATATTTGACGTTCAAATTAAGCGACTTTTGACTTTCAAATTAATTTTTTTCAAATTAAATGGCCTCTGAGTCGAGTCAAATATTTCATTTTTTAAATCAGACTACAGTCTTTTTTTCTTTAATTTCTGAATTGTGGCAAAGAGTTTTGCCTCTGAATGGTAGCATTTTGGTAAGATTTGAACTTCATCACTTTTTATATTATATAAAAAATATTTGAATACAGCGAACAAGCCCTGTTTGCTGTTTAAATAATGCTGCATTAATTACCACTTCAATGGAGTACCACCATTAATTCAATATATATATATATATATATATATATATATATATATATGAAATCGCAGCACCATAAAGAAATTGATGTATCCTTATGAAATTAACAGAATATAATTGTAACATGGAGATGTACAAATGATCAAAACATCATACTTGAAAAATGAAAGCATGGAACTTTATTGACATTAGATCAATATGGAATAAGCCCACCGCGAGTGGCTATGCAGGATTGAATACGACGAGGCATCCCGTCAATGACATGGTCAATGGTGTGCTGAGAGATGGCATTCCACACAGCATGCAATTGGGCTTGTAACTGAACATGATTTGCTGGAATTTTGAGTTCTCTTAATCAGTGATCCATGATGTCCTAGATATGCTCAATTGGCGACAAATCCGGAGAATATGCTGGCCAAGGCAGGATATCAAAACCTTGTAGACTATTCATAGTTACCCTTGCAGTGTGTGGCTTGGCATTATTCTGGTAAAAAGGAAGTGCAGGCCTGGTTGACAGATATGGCTGTTCCACAGGTCTCACAATGTCAGAGACGTATCGTTGTGCCTGGATACTGCCAGAAACGTGGACCAAAAGTGTTCGTCCACTAAATGCTATACCACCCCAAAACATGGTACCACTTAGGGGGTCTGGTGTGGCGACTGATAGAAAAAGCTTCCTGGTGGCGTTGAAAGTGCCGCCATACACGAGTACGGCCATCTAGCATGCCAAAACAGAATCGTGATTTATCCGTGAACAGAATGTTTCGCCATTCTGTCGACCAATTGCATCTCATTTGACACTACTGGAGGTGAAAAAACCGATGAAGACGTTGAAATGGTATGTGTCGAAAATGTTGTCTACCTCGGAGTCCTGAGTTATACAAACGGTTTCGAATTGCTTGCGTCGAAACCACGTTACCTATTGTGTGGGATAAATGTCGTTGTAACACGGTTGCTGTGGCGCAAGGTTTCTCAGAAGCATATGATCTTCACGTAATGTGGTACTCCTGGAAGCTCCACTACCTGATCTTCGTGTCGTTTCGCTGTCTTTCTCTCGCGAACCGTAACACACACCGTTGAACTGTGCTCACATCACGACCCAATAGTTCAGCAATCCTTCAAAGGCTCATTCCACCCTCAGGTAAAATAATGATTTGTTGCCGTTCCGTTGACGACAACATATGTGATACGTCGACATATTCTTGGCATACTATGATGATTTTTACACCTGAAACCAATGACGCTGCAATTTAGTTGTGATATCGCTCCTCCTTGACCTGACGCTTTTATGCTGATCGGTGTAAAGTGTTATGTCACTATGAGTAACGAAACTGTGATCATTTGCATATCTCGCCTTGTTGTTTTCATTGCCTGATTTACATAAAGCTAAACCTTCAACTTTATGGTGTTGCGATTTCAGTTGTTCGTTTATCAAGACTGTTGTTGTTGAGACCCAGACCGTCCGACCTACCAGAAATGTGTAAGGTAACTGTTTGTACGGCCGGGAAGAGCCACCCAATTTAGACCGGAACCCAGTGGGGGAGGCATCCACAGGGACCGTACCCTCCTTCCCCTACTACCAACCTCTCGGAAGGACTTACGGACCCACATGTTTAACGTGATTGTACTCCGCATGAACACGGCGGCAGTTGTGGCAGCGTGCAAATCCAGAGCGCAAATCACCGGGCTACCACACCCGAAATGTGCCAACAGCACGCGGTGTTCCCAGGTGGTCACCCACCCAAGTACTAACCGCACCCGAATCTGCTTGACTTCGGTGGTCTAACGAGAACCGGTGTTTTCAGCACGGTTCTCGTTAGATCACCAAAGTTGATCGGCCGTTGGCATGTTGGTTACGGCCGTTGGCATGTTTATCAAGACTGTGACAGAGTTTTTAATAGTCACCTAAAGAATTCAATTTTCATCTCGTCATTATAGTATAAATGCCGTGCATTACCTACCAAACTTCACGTACTTTCACTAGCATTATTGTTTTATTATTAATAGTCTAAAAAACGTGAAATATTCTTAATTAAAACTGTGCTTTGAACTAAGTCTCACGGACATATTGTCGTATTTTTTTTTTCAACACCCACCCCCATACAGGAACAGCATTAAGGTTCCATACAGAAAGGGCTTAGAATTTTTGTGTAGCCTAAACTCTGTAAATTAACTATATACATTCTGTCACAACATGTAAAAGACTGCCGATCCAGTGGTCTAGCGGTCAGGAGCATGCGTTTCCATCTGATCTCTGGATTGCCGGGTTGTGGGTTCGAATCCCGCCAGCGGGCATGGATGTTGTGTTGTCGAGGCAAAGTCAGACTTCCGCCCTTTGGTAGCCTCAATAAAAGTGAAGTTGTATACTCTCTCCCTTTCGCCATGGGACCAGGGATCTAGTGGACGTGGTGCATAGGCGCTCCTTCACCACGGGGCATTAGTAACAACAACATATAAAAGACGAAATTTTCAAATTCATTTCTAAAGGTAATAAAGTTTTTTTTATATAGAATTAAACCCTGAATTTGATAGACCCCACGCAGAAAGGGTTGCAGCCTACATACTTTAACATTTTTACATAGTCTGAATTCTGTACATTAAAACTAAATTATCTTAAAAACATCTATTTATGCACTAGATTAAAAGTGAAGTAAGAATTCCCTTTTTTTTCAAATTTCTTTTTCGTTGAAAGAAAAGACGTGACATTTTTCTTTCAGATTCCCCCACCCCTAAAAAAAAAGTTACAAGACTGAAGCGCTTTTTGCTTGAAGTGGTTCACATAGTTTAACACAGGCCAACGACCGTACCGTGCTGAAAACACCGGTTCTCGTTAGATCACCGAAGTCAGGCAGCATCGGGCGCGGTTAGTACTTGGGTGGGTGACCACCTGGGAACACCGCGTGTTGTTGGCTCTTTTCGGGCGCGGCAGCCCAGTGGTTAGCGCGCGATTCTCGCCGCTACCAGAACTGCCGCCGTGTTCATGCGGAGTACGATCACGTTAAACATGTGGGTCCGTAAGTCCTTCCGAGAGGTTGGTGGTAGGGGAAGGAGGGTACGGTCCCTGTGGATGCCTCCCCCACTGGGTTCCGGTCTAAATTGGGTGGCACTTCCCGGCCGTCCAAACAGTTACCTTACACCTTTCTGGTAGGTCGGACGGTCTGGGTCTCAACAACAACAACATAGTTTAACACAAAGCAAAAAATAATTTAAAAAATTTAAAAGGTCAGAATTTTATTTTTAAAGCTTCTATATGTAGGAAAAATCGATTAATAATTTTATGTAATGACGAGGTTGACGTCTCTTTGAGAATGGAAAAACATTTTGTTTATACCATTGTCATGCCTTTTATGCGGAATAACCGTGATTAAGCAAAAGTTATCCAGGCTGTTTTTGACAACCGAAACAAAATTTTGTAATGCTCCTTGATATTTTCTGAACAATTTGGAAAAACATTTTAATATTCTTTTGAATAGAGGACCTATTTGTGTACTGAATAGTAATATAATGCATTATTTTAAATAAACAAATAAATAAATAAATAAAAATACAGGGTGTCTCACTCGCTCTGGGTCTCTGAAGAGCATTCACAAAAACACCATGGCGGCACTATTGTCTATCCCAAAAGTGAAAAATAGACTGCTGGTCTTCCCACAGAAATCCTTATGTAAACTGTCGCAGGAGATGGAAGTATTTCCACAAGCACATGCCAAAGAGCTACAAAAGAGGGAAAATTGCTTCTCACATATCAAGTTAAATCCGTGCCAAATTTCACTGAATGACGTCCACTAGTTTGGAAATCGGGGACAGGACGAGTGAAACAGCCTGTAATTCAATCACTGTTTATTGTATCTGCTTAACTTTTCTGTGCATATCATGATTAAAATGCGACATTTAGGGCAAGTTGATACGTTTAAAATGGGGCAAGTTCATACAATATATTGACTTACTTCATTATTTTCGCCTAACTAATTATTTTCGCCTGTTTTGAGGACGAGGTTTCGGAATAGACCTCACCGTGTCCTAGACCAGGAACCTTTTAGCCCATCCAGAAAGTCTTAGTCCATTGTAACAGTCCAGAAAAAAAATATTAAAAATCAAGTACGGTAAAGGTGAAATATGAATAACCCCGAGTAATATACTATATACTGCTTTCGTCTTTATTTTTATTCTTAATATTATTAACATTAAAAATTATAATTTTCACTCCATGAAACACTAATTGTTTACATTTTTACTTTCCTTATATGCATAATGTATAAGGAAAGTATTGTGACGGGGTCGAAAATTCGAATTCGAGTTTTCGACGGGAGAGCATGTTTCAAGCATCCCTGATCACGAATCAAACATTTTTGAAGTGATGTGTGTGTGAAAGTATGTGTGTGTGTGTGTGTGTGAAAGTATGTGTGTGTGTGTGTATGTCAGTGAGTCTGTGGAGACGATAACTGACGAACGAATGGACCGATTCGAACGAAATTTGGTACAAAAATCACAATCTGTAAACACTGGAAGCCTATTGTTTTTATACGCAATCGAATGTTCAGAACCCCCTAAATTTTCGAGTGAAATTTTGAAAAAATCGTCAAAAAATCAAAACCGCTAAAAAAGTTACTGAAATAGACATTTCTTATGTAATTTTTCATTAGAAAACGATTGACATAAATTTTAGAACGCTAACATGAACCGTTCTCGAGATATTGCACAGTTTTCAAAAAAATTATCAAAAAGCTATATAAAATAAAAATAATATTTCCTATTAAGAAACATGCTCACTTTTCATATGTAATACCATGTGATAAATTGGGTGACATCATTCTCGTTCCATTCATGAAAAAAGTTACTTTGAGTAATACTTTTGTATTTGAACGCCAATAGTCATTTATCTGCTGTAAGAATAACTTATTTCTCCGTCCATAACGCTTGGCGGGATTTTGGCGACGAATTTGGCTGAATGTCGCCAACTTGGCTGCATTTTTAATTGTTGCCAAATTAACAAAAATCTCGCCAAATGGATAAAAATGACGCTAAATCAATGAAAATGACGACTCATTGAAGAAAATTCAATATCTTGGAAAGAATATAAGTATATACTATAAGAATAACATTTTTTTTAACTGTAAAAGTAGTAAATTCATTGCATTATATAAGGAAAGTCATGTGTTGCCCACATCAGATTTTTTGTTATTATAATAACATTTTCCATATCAGAATCATCTTGCCCCAGGGTGGGGCAAATTGAAAGGCTTTGCTAAAAAAATAATATTTTATGATTTTATAATCTTCATCTTTTAAAATTTTATTGGCGAAATCGATACAGAAAGAAAGGATATAAATTTTAACGTTTAGAAAACATTTAACGTCAATACAAAAAATGCAAAATTTTAAGAGCTAAAAATGTGTCTACTTACCCCGGTCGTCCTACAGATCTGAAATAGGATTTGGTTGGCGGAATACATATCCTTAGTTTGTTAAAAATTACTATGACTACAACAATTTTATTGATAAATTAAAAAAACACGTTGTAGAGCATATTCTCGAAGCAGCTGTGTAGCGAGAAAGTGAAATTACCAGCCGAGGTTTGATCCCGGGGCCAAAGCGTGGTTAGTCAGTATCATAGCGTCGAGTTAAATACGCCTCCAGCTCAAGGCATTTAATACTGCCTTATGAGCGTTCGCTACAGTAGTCCCCTTCCCAGTGAGTTCCGTCGAAACCGATCGAAATTGCCACTGGCTGGTAGATGAGGCGGCGGGCTCCTAAGTTGAAGTGAAGGAGTTGTTACAAGCGACTTCGTAGTGAATCACAAGGCCCGATGACGTACGATGAGTCGACGTCAAAGCATTTAGGAGTGGGAGCGGTAGCCCTGTGGTTAGCGCGCGGGAGTTGCACTCGGTAGGCCCGGGTTCGATTCTCGCCGCTGCCCAAACTGCCGCCGTGTTCACGCGGAGTACGATCACGTTAAACATGTGGGTCTGTAAGTCCTTCCGAGAGGTTGGTGGTAGGGGAAGGAGGGTACAGTCCCTGTGGATGCCTCCCCCACTGGGTTCCGGTCTAAATTGGGTGGCACTTCCCGGCCGTCCAAACAGATACCTTACACCTTTCTGGTAGGTCGGACGGTCTGGGTAGAAGAAGAAGAAAGCATTTAGGAAGATCAAAAGTGGCGCCATCTGATGGGAGAGTACAGAAAGTACTTTTTATGCAATGCATATACCATTCTCAAGAAGCTAAATAATTGATAATAATTGATCGAAGGATGTTTCGTGCTCGTTTCCAAGGTCACCAATGTAGCGAAAAAGTGAAATCACCAACTTAACAGTGCCAGAGTTTGATCCCGGGGCCAAAGCGTGGTAGGCCAGTACTATAGCGTTGAGCTAAAGACGTCTCCAGCTCAATGCATTTAATACTGCCTTATGAGCTTTCGCTACAGCTGTGTGCTGCATTATTATTCCATTTGTGCTGAAATACGTCGCTAAGTTTTCGTCGTGACAATATAACTTGCAAAAGGTTCTATACAGATATTTCAGGTATGTAAAATTATGGGACCGAAGTAAAATACCCTTAATGCCCATATAGTAATATAGCCATTGTTCTCATAATGCATTTGATTTTAATTGATATCAACGTATATTGAATTTTCCCATCTCTATCCACTGCAGTTACGACGAAGCGACGGGGATGCTGGTTGACCCCATATCGAACATTTCTTTCGATGCTGACCCCGAGAACGGCAGCCATCCGGCCTACGCTACCTTCGAGTCCGACCTGTTCGTTCGAAAGTGGATCTCCTGCTGCAGGGCGGCCCTGGACTGCTGCGGCGTCATGATAACGGAATCCCTCTTTGGCAACAGGACAGGTGGGTGTGCAAAGGGTCGGGCAGAAAATGTTTTACTCTTTCGTCAAAGTATCAGATAAAGTAATATCTAAAATTGAGAAGTAATTAAAAAAATTAAAACAATTTGCTGTATATAAGGGATAAATGCTGTACATAATGCTGTATGTAAGGCTGTATGAAATATTGTACGTATGAGGAGTCATTAAAACAATTTGCTGTATATTGTTCCTGTTTACGCTGTGCTTGTACATACGCGTGTTAGTTATCCAGGAATGTGGACTCATTCTTGTATTTTGAGAATACACCTACAATTACAAAGGATACGTCGTAACAATACGATTCTAATGTTTTACGTGAATACAGACAGATATATTTCCATTCGAATAAAAAATTATTTAATCTTTTGATTACAGGTGAGACAGCGTCCATCCCAAACGAAGAACCCCGAAAAAAGGCAGATATTTGACATGCCCTATCCCAAACAGTTCGACCCCCTTTGCAGGCATTGGAGTCCATGGAAATCGCTGGCAGAAACATTTGCACCTGCTGTAGCAGCTGCAGCGTCTACGGACGCCAATGTCTAAAAAGGGGGATCGAACTGTTTGGGACAGGTTATGTCAAATACCTGCCTTTTTGAGGGGTTCTTCGTTTGGGATGGACGCTGTCCCACCCGTAAGCAAAATGTGAAGTTACACTTCTCGTTGATTTTTCAATGAAACATAAGATATTTCGTATAGTTCCGGGTTAGTCTCCGATCTCATCCGGGTGTCAACAAGTCGCGACGGCACAACTAGAGAGCGGGATTTAATTTCAGATAACAGTGCGCATGCGTTACTCTGCCAAACAGTTATTATAAATCAGATGTTTCTTTTGTAATTGCAAGTATTTCATTTTATTATTGAGAACGTAGTGTTGATTTTAACTGAGAACTTTCGCAAACTTTCACAAGTAATTTTAATAAGAGGTTTAGAGGTTTGCATTTAACAGAAATATTGATTTATTTGTATTGTGTACTTTTCATGTACTGACTAAGTGAGTCCTTGTTTTGAATCCCGGGCTATATCGGGAAAATTGGCTCTCTTAAATAAAGAGATATCAATTAACTCCTAGTTGCCTCTTAAATACACCTCGCTGACTGAACTCACGAGCTCAGATTCATAGACTAAACTGTCTCCATCGGGATATAGCTCTTTATATAGGTTACCATATGACTTACGCTGCAAATTTTGGTGATTTCAACAAATTACTGCCATTTTCTGGAAATTTTCGAAGATTTCCTAATTTAGCGGAATTTTATCAGGTGAATATATATACCTTTGCTAGTATATATTTTCCCTATATCAATAATACTATAGAATTGGCTATGTTTCGCCAGGCTTCACCCCTCAAAATTCATGCATATCTACAGTGGTCGGAAGTAGCTCGTTACAAGTAGCGAAACTACAGTAGTCACTACTTTTTCTCGCAGTTTATAGTGTAACGCGCTACTTTTAAAAATAAGTAGTGTAGCGAGTAGCGCGATACAATAAATCAACGAAGCCACTGATGAAGGACATTGTGATGCCCGAAAGCGCGCTTTGGCCGTGTAATTTTTGTACGTCGAGGAAAGGAGATTTTATTAAAGGACTTTTAAACCTATTTTTAGTTGTCTTTGATTTTAAAGTTTATACTTTTATTTTACTTTACTGTTTTCAGAAGTGGGTAAAAGCGTAAAGATTAGTAAGTTGATCAGTAATTTTTTATTATTCAGAATAAGTACGGTAAATTACTACAGTATACCCATATCCTCAACATTTGGTGTAAATTGAAGCTGTTGTTGTTGAGACCCAGACCGTCCGACCTACCAGAAAGGTGTAAGGTAACTGTTTGGAGTAAATTAAAGCTGTGGCAAAATTCGTCTTATAAAAGTAGTTATGTAGTGACTACATTTTAAAAGTAGTTTGTAGTCACTACTTTTTGAAAAAGTAGTTGTAGTTAACTACATTTGTCATAATGTAATTGTAGTTGTAGATCACTACAATAATAAAGTAGTTTTTCCAACCACTGCATATACCTCTGCACAGATAATACATTTGACCCAAGAAATTATCTCTCGGAAACAAGATCTTCACTGCATAAACACCAACTCTGAGAAAAGCACAATATTACAACACTTTTCAGACTTGCGCTCTGGTAAATTCATCTTCCAAACTGCTTATGATAGTAATAATACTGCCATATATCGTTGCCTAACATTGTTTGCGCCTTTGAAAAGCATGTTTACAAAGGAATGTGCAACAAAAACTTTGTGTTGGTTTATCATGTTTTCTCAATTTCTTCGTTCCTACCGTAGATGAGGTCCAATGTCCTCGGACTTGGGATGGGTGGCAATGCTGGCCATCTACACCAGCTGGACAGACGATCGAAACTGTATGCCAGGAACACATCTACTTTATGAGCAACCCCCCGCCATGCCCACGTGAGTGAGTTGCCATTAAAGTTTTATTCTTTTTGTAATGTATTACATTGTTATAAACTCTGTCTCGAATTTCGCCATGTGTCTCCCCAAAATTATGTCTCAAATTCCATATATATATATATATATATTATGTTATTTCCATACATTCAGGGGTATCCATAGAAATTATGGATCCCCTGCAAATTTTCATTCCGAGACCCCCTAATTTAGCTGAAGCAAGTATTGTCACACATCACAGCAAAAGTTGCTCTAGATTTTTGTTTACACTTACCTATTCTCCAAATGAAATTTTCTTTCGCCAAATCGAGTTTTTATTCACAAAATTTTATTTTGGCGTTTCATTTAAAAATTTTGTTTTGATTTATAAATTCTCAGATTCCACAGCTCATTGTTGTAATACACATCGTGAGTAGTAGATCACGATTTTTGATCTTGACATTAGCAGAAATCCTAATCGTCAAAATGTTTGCCAAATCATTTTTTCAATGGTCAAATTGAATTTTCTTTCGCAAAATGCGACATTGGCGATCTGCAGCGTATCCCCTGGACCAAAGTGTATATGACATTTATCCTACTTATTATCAACCCTATAGGCGATAATTATAGACGTAATACATTGTAAGCACAATTTACTTACACATGTCATCTTGTGTCAATATTTCTTTTGAGTTGCAGAGTTCTCAAATCACTTAGACTAAGAATCAAATTTCCTAATTGATTATATTACAGCTAAGTAGTAAGTTTAAGAAACAACACGTTTAATTGAACGCGCAATAGAACACAATCAATTTTGCTGTATTGTAAAAAAATAAAATTAAATAAAATTAAATAAAAAAAAATAAATAAAATAAAAAATATATATATATCTGTATTTTTATATTTCCCTTTTTACTTATACACATAGTTCTTAAGGAAGTCCTTAAGCACTCCAATAACTTGGTAAGGAAATGTCTATGAGTGTATATGTTAGGTCTTTAAGTGGTCATGCCCGATCGAATGAAAGTGATTGCAGCACCCACTAGCGAATAGTTTAAAAAGTTAGGATAAAGAACTTGGTAGCAAAGCGAGATAGAAAAAAGATGTCAGTTACAAAGTTATAGAGAATTATCAAATTAGTAAGAGTCCACATCAAAGACGCGCGAAACGCGTATATGGAAGACAATAATTATTTCAAAAAATCGTATCATTCGAACCTGTAACACAGTGACACCTACAATGCTTGTCAAAGAACGCGCATATATTCCTTCTTGAATTCAAATGCGTATCGTTATGAACGTGTAAAGTGTTCTCACTGGAGTCGCTTTTGAAAAACAGACGGAGAAAACCACCCGTACATGTAACCTTTCTTATAACGTGAATCAAGGGTTACCCTATGTTGAAGTTCGGAGGGGATTGCTAGATATCGTAATTTACAGCTAATTTGGGGACTTTTAGAAGGATCGAAGGTTCTTATTTCATTCATTTCGCTTTGTTGCCAAGTTTGTTAAACTAAACTTTTGAAATTCTCCCCTAGGGACTCTTCAGTCGGGCATGGTCACTTCACTATAAATAGACCCAACGTGTATATAGACTCATGCACCTTTCCTTGCAAAATTATTGGGATGCCTAAGTACTTTCCTGTATATTTATATATAGAA
The DNA here is from genome assembly GCA_951213105.1 of Amaurobius ferox. Lineage (NCBI taxonomy): Eukaryota > Metazoa > Arthropoda > Arachnida > Araneae > Amaurobiidae > Amaurobius > Amaurobius ferox. The sequence goes on along the minus strand of OX578152.1, from coordinate 111,950,634 downwards.
TATTCACTTCAAGAGACGTAAAAGACAATACTGTTTTCTGTTTTCTCCACAGCGATTTTTAAATTAAGTTTTAAGCAAGGTTAAAACAACATCAACACCGGCAACGATGCTTTTAATATTAAAGTTTCCCTTTTCCGAAAATAGTTGAATATTGATAATATTTCCCTCCTAGTGTTATTGTGCAAGGTTTGAAGAAGTTGAAGCATCATTTGATGAAAATTTGAATCCTTTGAAGGAAAGATGGTTCCACATTTTATGGCACGTTTATTTTCTGTCTTGAAATTTGGAGAGCACAATGTGATTACTAATTTAGAATGTATGAACACTATTCATAGGAGCACTATTATAAACACTATGAACATAGAAACACTTACACTATTATATACACTATTACATATTATGAAACACTATTATATATATAACACTATTATATATGCATAGAAACACTATTATAAACACTATGAACAGTATGAGCATAGAAACACTATTATAAACACTATGAACAGTATGAACATAAAAACACTATTATGTATTATAAAACACTATTTTATACACTATTATATATATATATATATATATATATATATATATATAACACTATGATATATTCATAAAAACATTATTATGAACAGTATGAACATAGGAACACTATTTTATACACTATTATATATATATATATATAAACACGATGTTTAAACACTATATGTAACACTGTCCATAGAACGCGATATAGCATCGAATGCTTATTCAAAAAATAGGCCTAGTGAAACTCCGCTATTGCAGCATCGTTCTGAATTCGTAGAAATTCACATTTTTTATTTGCTGCTTTTGCAAGTTTTGTTTGCTGCTTTATTTCCATTGTTGGTATGGTTGCTCTACAATAATGCGGACTTTCTAGTAAAGTCCTTAAGTACCCGAAATAACTTTATAAGGAAAGGGCCATGAGTATACATTTTAGGCCTGCCTATAGCAAAATGACAATTATCGATTGAATGGGAAGAATTACAGCGCCCCTAGCGGATAATTTAAAGAGTTTAATGAACTCTGCAACAAAACGAGATAGGCAAGAAAAGCCAATAACAAAGTTGTTAAGTACTGTCTACTCAGAATCAACACCCTGAACGAATGAGACGAATACATGGAAGACAATAAGTACCCGTTAAAAAGTTGTATTTCCATAGTTTCTAGCAGGGCAACACCTGCAATGTTTGCCGAAGTGTGCAGTCATATTCTTTCTAGAATTCAAATCTGAATTGTTACTGAAGGAGGATATTTCAAACAAGCTCTAACACTAAATTTCTGTTCATGCAAGTATCTGAATGGGAAAGACATTCTCCAATAACCCTATTGTGTCAGATAAATAACTTCTGTTACGTTTTCAGTGTCGATGCCTACGCACTAAATAACGCGCCACAACTTTTTTGTTGATTTTTTTTTTGTCTATATCGCTTTGCTCCCAAATTCGTTATCCTAACGTTTTAATTCACCACAAGAGGGCGCTGCGATTCCTTTCAGTCGATCGGGTGTGATCACTTTACTACAAATAGACGCAACGTGTACATTTATGAATATTTTTCTTACAAAAATAAAGTTTAGCGCAAAATTAAGGGCAAAAGTTTAGTTCAAAAGTTAAGTGCAACTGTTTGCAAAAGTTTAGTTCAAAAGTTAAGTGCAAAAGTTTAGTGCAAAAGTTAAGCGCAAAGGTGCAAAGTTTTCTTACTGGGATACTTGTAAACTTTACTAGGAACCTTATGTTATGATGCTCACTGTTTAAAGAGCAATGCAATGAGTAACGGTGGTTTGAGAAAAATGTTTTTCTTTGTAAATAAGATGAGCATTTGTTTGCTACGTTTACTGTATCTGGAGGTTGCCTAATGACTTTAATAGATAACTGGAGAGTTATTAATTGAATTTTGTTCCAGTTTACGCTTATTTCTGCTTTTGAATAAAGGGTCCAGGTATTCGGACTTATTACTTAATGTATCCTAAGAATTCCCCCCCCCCTCGTGAATTAAGAGGGTAAATGGTGGCATTATATTACGTATTATAAGAAAAGTAAAATTAAATCTATATAATAATTATTTAACATCTTCGTGTCTTCACATACCCTCTAGAAACCCCACGGTGAAAATTAAATCTTTGTACCCTTATAGTATTATGATAGAACTAACGAAACCGGAGTTTTGTTTTCTCACGAACGAATATGGGGATGGGGGCTCGAAATTTCTATTTAGACCCTCCAGATGCTCACCGATGACCCAGAAGGCTAAAACTTTACCTATTTTTAGTATCAACCATCTGAGAAGACCTAGCTGAGCGAATTTTTGATTGATATTACATTTTCCTGCATTAAGAGCCATGCATTGTTAAAGGAAATAAAACTTTTTAAACAAATTGCAACTCCATTTTTACTTTATCATACATGAAATTGTTCTCGGGAAAATTTTTGATTTCGAGGCCAATGTATGTTTTAGGACCTCCTGAATACGTTTCGTTTATTTTTGGTGTGATGTCCGTCTGTCTGTCTTCGGTCGATTTCTTGCTTACACGATAGCTGCTACAAATATTAAATGATTTTTACGAAACTTTATATTCGACTTTGTTAATAAAAAATCTAGAACTGGGTAGAATTATTTTTCTTAATTCAAACGAAAACTTCGATATTTTATATTTTCTTAAAATGGCAGCATGCGACAAAATGTGACATATTCATGCATAAAAGGAGTTTTTTATAGCTCAATGATCACTAAACTCAATAGTTTCAATAATTGTGGCGAAAAGTAGCCGCCCTACATATTTTGTGTTCATGATGTTATAATCCCCCTCGGGGAAGGAGGTGGGAGCAAGTTACCCCTGGGCATTCATTATCAAACTTGGTGTCAATCGAAATGTATTTTTAATCCCTTTAAATTTTAAGGGTAACCTGCTATAATTATGATCATTTGAACCAACACAGGTTTCTCAAATGCTTCTTGCAAAATTTTCAGGAAAAAATGTCAAATAAAAATGGATTCTAATATGAGAATATCGGGTTGATCCCTAGTCCTGTTAATTTTAAAATATGTTTTTCTATGTATCGTTTTGTATGTGATTTTAGTAATTCAATATTTATTGCATCTATTGCATCTGTTACCGGCAAAATGTGACAAGCTGGCATTGTATAGAATGCTTAGGCATTCTATAGAATGCGTGACGTTTTTAGGCAAAGTATGAAATGTCTGTTTTACTTTAGTATTTTATATACTTTCCCTAGGCATTGTATAGAATACCTAGACATTCTATAGAATGACAAATACTATTTCGGCAAAGTGTGAAAAAGGCTTTTATTGAAAAGATGTATGCGAAAATGCAAGAAGTGCAATATGTAAGAAACGGGATTTTTCTACAGAAAGAAAACAGACCCGTGTTGAACTACTTATTGCTACAAGGTAGACTGGAATGGAAACAGATGTAGTATAATTCATTTTTCATTTTTGGCGATTTTAGATGAGATGTTAGCAATCCCTGATATGATTTGGAAGACATTCCAATCTGGCAACTCCTTCTGCGTCTTTTGTCGCGAAAGTAAAAATCTCAACATTCCATTCTGGCAACGTTTTACTCGTTTTTGCTGATCTTCTGTCGTTCTTTTGTCACGGCTTGTGCAACAGTTCATCTGTAGCAATTCAAACATGGGCCTACGACCGCTGAAAAGCATCATAGAATCCTGCCCCGCTGACTATCGAAATTTGCACGTAGCAATAGCTGTTTGTGCAACAAGTGTTCCGTGGCTCAGAGCACAAAATGATAATTAGAAAGTTTTCTCATTTTTACCTTGGCGACAAAAGGGTGACAGACAACAAAAGGGCGACAAAAAACGCGGAGGACGTTGAAAATGGAATGTTGTAATTTTTACCTTAGCGACAAAAGACGCAACATACATCTTTTACACGCAGCCTTTTTCACACTTTGCTGAAATTATATTTGTCATTCCATATAATGCCTAAGTATTCTATACAATGCCTAAGGAAAGTATGTAAAATATTAAAATAAAACAGACATTTCATACTTTGCCTAAAAACATCACGCATTGTATAGCATGCCTAGGCATTCTATACGATGCCTGCTTTTCACACTTTGCCGGTAACATATTTATGATTGCTAATTTTGCTAGATTATCTACTCTTTCATTTCCCATATGCCGTATATGGACTTCAATCCATTTTACTTTAATAGTATTGGATTATATTGATTAATAGGTAACTGATTGCAATAGGCAAGCAAGCTAGTATAGGTTAACAGGTTAGTATAAGCGAAACAATGTGGCCACAATTAACGCACTCTCTCAACAGATATAAATGGCGTCACACCGTATCCTCCATCGTCCGTCGTTCCCCTATAAACCAGACACGTTGATGATGGCTGAGACAAAATTAACTCTCTACTGAATACAGGAAAATATTTAAGTATGCAATTATAACGCGAATTTTTACCTTTTGAAACGTCATCCGTATGCAACACAAGTCATATTTCATCCTCTCATTTTATATGCATTCTAATTTATATATTGAGTCTTCAAGATTTCTCAACAGACTAAAACAAACGTAGAGAAGACAACGTTTTCTAATTGGATCAAAAGTTAAAACAACATCGCGGATAGCAACGGTATACTCTTGTGTAATGTTAAAAAGCATCTTTAAATATTAATATAAAATTTTAATGGGGCTTTCTGCTCTCGATAATATTGTCAAAGTTTTGGGTTTGAAATGTGTCTTAATGAAATTTCGGAGGATTTGAAATATGCTTATCGAACACAAATTACCTTGCAAGAAGGATTATTCATTTCGATCGAAATTTATATAACGCAAAAGAGAGCGCTTTTATATTAAAAAAATAGCTGATCAATTGAAGAATATATATCAACTTCTTACATAATAAAATAGCACGTTTCTCTATGTGTGTGTGTGTGTGTATGTGTGTTTGCCTGTCTGCCTGTGTATGTGCGCGTGTTGTCTGTTTAACCGGAAATCGAAGCATAGGACAACGACAAAATTTGGTACAGAGTCACTTCAGGGCCCTGGACTATGCGCCTGGACACCATCTTGACACCATCGAAAAAGTCGAAGAACGTTCTTTTTTATGATGTTTAAAATTTTGCTTACGGGTGGGACAGCGTCAATCCCGTAAGCAAAAGGTTAAAGAGAATCTGTAGAACAATTTCTTCATATTTATTTTTTTTAAATACATTGGAATTTGGATTTTTTTTTTTCGATTATCTGATGCTTATTTCGCCATATCCAAGGAAGAAAGATTAGCACAACTCTATATTTGGGGTGGGGGGGGGGAATTGTGTATATATCCTCGCATTCTAACAAAAAATATTTTTCTAATTACTAAATTATTTCACTTTTTGTAATTCATTAAGGGGACGGTGGACGTTGAAATGAGCAAAAATCGACTAAAAAAAGTTTTTTTTAATATATAATATTATTTTACACATTTAAGCTTTTGCTTATGGGTAGGACAACGTCCATTCCAAACGAAGAACCTCCCAAAAAAACCAACCTGTCTTTAAAATACCTGTCCTTTTGGGAGGCTCTTCGTTCAATATGCCTTTGCAGCCATTGGTGTCCATGGAAATCGCCGACAGAAACATTGCACCTGCTGCATCCGCCTTTGCAGCCATTGGCGTCCATGGAAATCGCCGACAGAAACATTGCACCTGCTGCAGCAAGTGCAATGTTTCTGTCGACGATTTCCATGGACGCCAATGGCTGCAAAGGCGGAATAAACAGTTTGGAATAGGGTATGTCAGATACCTGTCTTTTTGGGAGACTTTTCGTTTGAGATGAAAGCTGTTCCACCCGCAAGCAAAAGGTTAAATGCATTTTTTCGAAACGGAATTTTCAAACGTTTTACATTTTTAAAATGCTCCAAGCGTCTTAATTTTTGTTTGAGATGCATGAAATTTGGCAAGAAGACACCTTTCATACTTTTTTAATGAAACTAGGTATGCATTTTATAATTGGACTTCATTAAGGTAATTAAAAGGGAATAAGAACCTAATTAAATGATGAAAATTAAGTTTCAATGCAGAAAAATATTTTTAAAAAATTGACTTTCTAAGGGATTTAAAAATAAATATCTAAATTTGTTCATAATGTGTTTTTGAGGGATCATAATGCAAAATATTAATCAAAAATGTGCACAAATGGCACGCAAGGAGCATTTTCAAATTTTTGTTAAAAAAAATTAATTTAAAAAAAAATACAAAATTATAACAAAATTGAAAAAAATTTAATGGTATTTTATATAGTAATGTTAAGAGGAATATTTATACAAATTTTCATGTTTCAAAGTCAATAAATAAATAAAAAAAATTTCATAAAAATTGAGATTTTCGATTCCGCTAGCGAAAAGGCTTATTTATATCCAGTGAACTTTTCTGCTCATGTTTGCCTGGGAACTCAAGCTGAAGTTTAAGTCACACATTCTCTCCTGTAGAAATGGTCGTTTATTTCACTTTATTTATTTATTTACTTTTACTTTATGGTTTGAAACCATAAAAGGATTTGTTGGCGCTTTAAAGAGGCGATTCTGCAAATGTATTATTTAAGTGTATTATTAATTGCACCCCGGGCAATGCCAGGTAATTCAAAATAAAATAAAAGAAGACGTCTATGAGTGTATGCCTTCTGTAGCGGAACATCTAAACTTCAGATAGCTGAGAAATTCGGTACAAATTAAATAAACTTCCGTTACATAAACCTCATAGATTTTTTTTTAATTGAATTAGTTTAACATTTATGAACTTTTAAAGCCGAAAATATTTATTTCCTACTATTTCATCAAATCTTTTCATCCATCGCAGCTGCTGCAAACAAACTGTTCCGTGCTCGCGTCCCAGAAGCAGGTAGTCTGCGAACGATATCTCACACTTTCAGTCTGGACATGAACTGCAATAATGCGATTTTCTAAACTTGTGAATATTTCAATCTTTGTAACATAGAATTATTTCAATTATTATTATGAAAACTCGCAGGGATAGCAACTTATTTTGAGAATTTTACTTCTAGGGTAAATATTTTCTTTTATTTTTAGCGACATCAAGTATTTTCTTTTATTAGTATTTAAGCAATCCAAAAAATTAGCTTCTTGAATATCGGCTTTCTAACTTCGCGAATTTAAAACATATAGCACATACGATGTTTTTGTGTCGTTCTGTCAATGATACCAGATGTTTGTGCGCATGCGCGAGACGAATTGCATCGTGCTTATTTGGCACGTATCAAAGGCGTGAATGCATTATTTAAATAGCGGGTGTTTATTTAGAACCGAAGCAACTCCAGTAACAGTTTTTAATTGTTTACAAAATGCTAGTCAAATGTTAGTTGAACATGAACAGTATGAGTAGTAACAAACACGAACAATAATAAAAAAATATCCCAAATTGATTTAACAATTTATCAAATCTAATCGGAAATTGCGCTTTGCAATCAGCTTGTATTTTGCAGAAATCTGGTAGCTGCATTCTGTGCCTAATTCCAACCTTTAAATACTGTTCTGTTCCCCTGAGAACAATTACTTTAACTTATTTTTATTTTAACATTTAATTTTATTGCATATATTATAAAAGATATGGCAATTTAATTGCTTACAATCCTTCCTTTCAATTAAGAAAGTGCTTTATATTATTTTTTTTCAAATTTTAGCGATTCGAAAGCAAAAAAATTTAAAAAAGCTTATTTCTTTGAAGGGTTTTTATTTTAGAATTCTTTTCTAATCCCTAGAGTATTCGAAAGATAAGCAAACCTTCGATTTGTAAGAAATCTAATTTAAAGAACATAAAACAAGTATTTGAGCCACTTTTATGGAGTTTTATTTTAAATATTTCTTTCTACATTTTTAAAGAAAATTGTATTGAAATGTTTTTGAATTCTCGATTAAGAATGCATTTTGCAATGTAGAGAATAAAGTGTTGTTGCTCCGAGTTGCTGTCTCAAGTTTTTGTTGTCCTAAGCTGTTGTCCCAAGTTGTTGCTGTCCCAAGTTGCTGCTGTCCCGTGTTATTATTGTAGTTGTTTCATACGTTGATGTTGACGTCCAAGTTGTTGTTGTAAAGTATTGTAGTGTTTTTTTTAATTCAGTATTTTAAAAGAAATACATGGATTGGAAACTTACTAAACATTTTTTTCACTTGACTTAATGTAAATTTAGTTGTGTGATACGACTAAATTCGCTGTTCACCAGAGGATCGCAAAAAATTGCGGAATTGAAAGTTTCATTGCTGTGATTGCAATTATCGGGTATTATGTGTTAAAAATGCGAAACCAGTCTAAGGATATTGCTCTCTACACAGGAAGTGCAGTTTCTAGTTTAATGAACTTCTAGTATAGGCGCGTTATGAAACTATGATTTTTCGAAATCTTTTTCATCCATCTTCGTCAAACGTGTGATTCTAGGCAAGATAATTCAAAATCTACAATTATCACCCAGAAATTTTATAAAATGTTATTATTAAAATATTTAAAAAAATTTTAAAGAGTGTTCGATAATTGGGGTGCCCTCATAATCGATCTAAACAAATTTCTCGATAGTAATGTTTCAGGCCTTCTCCTGGGAAGAGTAATTAAGATCACTCCTGGATCCGTTGAGGATTTCAGGAAGGTTCAAGATTATTTAACCCGGGGCAAAATTCCCTTCAGCTCCATAAACATTAAAAGCGATCGTCCCAAGAAAATCGTCATTAAGGGTCTCCCTACGAATACTGATATAGAAGAAATTAGATCTGCCCTGCTTGCTCAAGGCTTCCAAATAAATAGAATTTCCCAGCTTCGTAACCACCGTGACAAATCCCCCCTCCCCATCTTCCTGGTCGGCCTCGTGCCCTCCGAGAACTGGGAGAGGATCCTAGAAATCAAAAACCTCCTTTACCTTCAGGTTAAGGTCCAAAATTTTGTCAGTAAAGGCTTAAAAATTTGCTATAATTGCCAAATGCATAACCACCACAGCGACCAATGCTCGCTCCCACCCCGTTGTTTAAAATGTGGTGATGGCCACCCCACTCGTGATTGTGTTAAAAGCAGAGATTGCCCAGCTAAATGCGCTAACTGTGGTGGTGACCACCCCGCAAACTTTCGGAAATGCCCACAAAACCCTTGGAATAGGAACAAAAATTTCATTAACAAACATCCCATCCAAAATTCTCAAACTCCAAAAAACAATTCTCCCCCTGGTCTTGACCCTGTTAATTTTCCTCCTCTTCCCACTAAAAATAGTATCGCTCAGGAACCACAGGTATGCTCCGAAACGGCCCAAGCCGGAGAGAGCATTTCCCAAGTCCTACCTGAACAAACTTCACACCCTAAAAACTCAAACTCTGAAAATTCCTCATCAAACTCCTTTTTCCAATTCCTTAAATTTTTCAAAGAAATGGAACAGCTCTTCAATTTATCTAATATTCAAAATTTATTCCAAAAAATCACTGAAACCCTTAAAACTAATGATGACCCCCTAAACAAACTTTTTCAAATTGTTAATATCATCTCTGACCTTCAAAAACCTCAAACCCCCCAGAATTAAGTTTTGCTTGTTCTCTGGCTGGCTTCTGATTGGGTCTCAACACCATCCTTGTAATCCTCAACTCTCCTCGCCGACGCTGATTTTCTATTGGCTCCAGCTCTTACGCCTGCACATACTCTGCTATACTCATCTTCAATGCACTCAAATAATGCCAAAAACTCATACAGAAAGAAGCATTACTGGAGATTACAGCGCTCTGCGCTAGGCGCTCCGAGAAAATATCCATTTGGGACTAAAAAAAAAAGAGTGTTCGAATTTGTAAACCAGGATATAGTAACCTTGTTTCTAAACTGCGATTCTCGTCTAACTCCAACGACGTCACTAAACTTCTTTGAACGTCACTGGATCCTCTGTGTACAGAACAATTTTAAATTTTTGCGTAAGTTGTTTAAGTCTGGATATTGCCACTTTAAAATTAACAAACGATTTCTAACTGTAATAATACGAAAATTTTTTAGTTTTAGCAACTCCTCTCAAAGTTTACTCTGAACCGTGACATCTTGAATGACGAATCTTAATTCCTATTTCGTCAAGCTGACTACTTTTTCATTGGTTGCCGGGCTGATGGCGCAACCTTGTATTAAAGACCCTTGATGTACAAAAATGATATGAATAGACCCCCCCCCTCCCCAATGTACATAACTATATTTAATTTATTGGTCATGCTTTACTCAATCTTTACAAAATTTTCAATCTTTGCAAAATTAAATTCTTAGCATTTACTTTAAATCAAATTATGCATTCCGGAACTTATTATCTGTGATAAAATAATTTTAGTTAAATGCAGTGGACAGCAAATTAGAGCCGTTGATCGTTTAGGAATACAGTGTAAATACTATGCAACGACAAACACCGAGTGCTAGACAATGAACTTCCAAGTAAAGTCAACATTAACAGAAGACGAAATGTCTCTTGATTGACTCTAAAAAAGCTCTGAAATTTATAAGGGCATATCATGTGACATATTTTTAATGCAAGTAGAATCGATAATATCTTTTAATTCTAAATAAAAGTATTAAAAATTGTCACAGCAGGTATCTTATTATATATATATGTGTGTGTGTGTGTAATTTTTAATTTGCTGACTTGCATTCCATGGAATTCTTTTTAATTAGTTATGAGTACTACATTATGTCTCTTTAAGTTCTACTTTAAATCTTATAGTTAACTTATTAATTTCATTTTATTTATATGCTGCAATTAGCGCAATAAATAGATGTAATTTTAATGTACAGTTGTACTATTACTACTGTATCACTCTGATCATTTTTAAAATATATATATATATATATATTAAAATAAGATATAAATAGGATACAAATGGAATAAAAAATGTCAAATGTTTAAATGTCAAATGTAAAAAATGTTTAAAACGTCAACTAGATAATCATTACAAAAATAAATATTTACAAGTACATGGCATCATGGAAGTTTGTAATGACAAAATGGCAACAAAAAAAATAAAGATTTGGATCAAGATTTTATAACAACTACTTTCACTCATGGTGAAAGAAGAAACAACTGAATGCTGTAATGGTTTGATATAAGAGTATGTAAAACATAGTATGGCTTACGACTGTTTAAAATAACGAAGGGGAAGGATGAATTCTTATTCTATATTGTTCTTTGGATCATGACAGCGTTCTATGGGAATTAGGTATAATTTCTTCTTCACTCCTTTGAAAATCAAGATCTATTCTTTCGAAGTACATACATTGGAGAAGTGCTAGGAGAATTGTTGCCATACCGGGAGTGTGCCGCGGCCTAGCAGCATGCTGAAACCGGGGATTTAAGGGGTCACAATCCCCCCTTAGGCTTTTTTAGCATATTGCCCGTTATCCTCCCCATTTATTTTTTATTCCATTTGTATCCTATTTATATCTTATTGTAATATATTTCGTATAATGAGAAAAATGCTGCATTGCGCATTTTATTTATATGAATTTTTAATCTCGAACTTTTAATCTTTTAATATTTTATCAATTTTATTATATATATATATATGTGTGTGTGTGTGTGTGTTTATTTTATGAATATTTTTCTTATTTTGCAATGTGTATCCTTAAAAAAGGTCATATTAACATTTTTAAATTACTTTTTTGAATTACTACTATAATTTTATCGGTGCTTGAAAAACAAATAAAATGCTAGAAAGTATGGCGAGGGGAGAAAGTTTGAGAATCACTGCATTAACCCAAGGTTCGACGACTGATTTGAAGACGCCAACGGCCGTACCGTGCTGAAAACGCCAGTTCTCGTTAGATCACCGAAGTCAAGCAGCATCGGGAGCGGTTAGTACTTGGGTGGGTGACCACCTGGGAACACCGCGTGCTGTTGGCACATTTCGGGCGCGATAGCCCGGTGGTTTGCGCGCTGGATTTGCACGCTGCCACCGTGTCCTTCCTAGAGGTTGGTGGTAGGGGAAGGAGGGTACGGTCCCTGTGGATGCCTCCCCCACTTGCGGAGTACGATCACGTTAAACATGTGGGTCCGTAAGTCCTTTCGAGAGGTTGGTGGTAAGGGAAAGAGGGTACGGTCCCTGTGGATGCCTCCCCCAATGGGTTCCGGTTTAAATTGGGTGGCACTTCCCGGCCGTCCAAACGGTTACCTTACACCTTTCTGATAGGTCGGACGGTCTGGGTTTCAACAACAACAACTGATTTGAAGAGAACCAACCGCAACCTATAGTGAATACATATCAAGTTATTAAAATATTTTATAGCCTTTGTTAATACGCCTATGGGTGTGGTGCAGAATAATAAGAATGCATGTCTATCAGAAGAAAGGAAATTAGGATTACAATCTATCGAAGAAAGGAAAATCAAAACATCCTGGACGTTTGGGGTATAAACATGTCGACTCAAGACCATGTTTAAATTCTGCTATTTCTCAAAAGAATACAGAACTTATAATACAAAAAAACCGAACCTATATTCAGCAGTTAGTAATTGGTATAAATATTAAAATCCATAGTTAGTATAGTAAGCAAAGAGTAAAAATGCAGTTGCGTGGGTTAGTGACTATTACATAAATTGTAATTACGAATCAATCCCTGGAGTCTTTTCCCGAAAATCTTGACATTTATTTCGTCCATTTCGTACTTAATGATTAATTATTCAAGAGGACATCAAAGCTTTTGAAAATGGGTTTCATTTTGTTTAAATATTTTATGTCGCATTTTTACTTGAAAAATTAAAAAAAATGGGGACAATGTAATTTTAAAATGTGATAGTAAAACAAGGAACTCCATTAATATCGCGCTCCCATTGCAGATAACAGCATGCATGGACCGGTTTCGCTTTTCTTCGCTCATCTGTATAGAATCGTATATTTTTCTAAGGCTTTTAGAAGGTTATATATTACACTTCTAGTTTTTCAGATATAAGCATCACACACTTTAAAAATTGAAATTTTTCAATCTTTTTCATTTTAACAAAACGAATACTGGAATACTGTAAGAACATTAGGAAACAAATACACTACATGACACAGCCACCTTTCTGGTAGGTCGGACGGTCTGGGTCTCAACAACTGCATGACACAGAAAATGCAACACTATGAAATAGCGAATAGAGTGTGGTGATCAAGGACACACAGATAGAGATGGCATATATAAGTGCATGATGTGAATTCCAGAAGGATAATGCAATACAGTAATGGCATAAGCAAGGTGATCAATAGGCAATAGGACCACCTCTTGCTACGATACAAGCAGCAAACCTTCGAGGAACAGATGCAATGAGCGTGCGGATAGTTTCCTGAGGGATGGATGACACTATGCCTTCACAGGTCGTCCTCTGTTTGAATCGGGAAAGGGCAGTCAAACGATGGCCAAGCACGTCCCATACATGCTCGATGGGTGAAAGATCTGCAGACAGCGGAGGCTAAGGAAGCATCTGGATACCTTGCAAGGCTTGGAAGCATCTGGATACCTTGCAAGGCTTGGAAGCATCTGGATACCTTGCCTGCTGGTGGTTGTCGCGTGCAGTCGCACGTTATCTTGCTGGGAAAACAGCATTCTGCAATCGCTGAAGGTAAGGCAGGCAACCAGCCGCAAAACCTCATCCACATATCGTTATGTTGTCATTGTGCCTCTGATACGAACCAGAGGTGGCCGGCTCTCGAAGCTATGGCACCCCAAACCATGATGTCGCATAGTCTAGCAGTATGGCTTTCAACAATCGCAGTAGGATTGTATCTGTTTCCACGTCGCTTCCAGACTCTCATACGACGACTGTTACATGATAAACAGAACCGAGACTCGTCGCTGAACACTACCCTGTCCCATTCAGTCGTCCAAGAGGCTCGAACCTGACACCATTGCAATCTCTCACGTCGTTGTTTTGTCGTTAATTGTAGTCTTCGTAAAGGACGGTTGGAGTGCAAGCCATATTCGGCCAATCGTCGAGAAACTGTTGTCTCTAATATCGGAACATTCAATGTACCCTGCAAATTCTGCAGAATGTCGACAGTCGTCGTTTGTGGGGCCGCCAGCGCATGTCTTTGAATGCGTCGATTAACGCTTGCTGACGTACGTCTGGATGGACCTGTACCACTGCGACGATTCGCATGCCCTTCTTCAATCCGCCTTCTCCAAATCCTTTGCACAGTGGACGCATCTACGCGTGTTTCAGCTGCGATACGCCGGTACGACAACCCAGCCGTACGTAGGTTTAAAATGAATACCCTCGAACGAGCGTCCAAATACTGAAATAGACCTCGACGTCGTCGGCCAGGCATCTATTCAACAACACGTGTCTTCTGAAATGAAAAACAGCTCGGAAAACGGTTTCCATAGGTGACAGACAGTAATAACTGTTGCTCTTCTGCCGTTTCTATCCATTTTATCCCGTGCTCTAATCACGTGACCAACTTACTTTTCAGATCATTTGCATACATCAGCCAGCAGTGTTTGTCTCGCAATGTGCATAATTATACGGCCAAAGCTTCATGGTGTTGCATTTTCTATGTCGGGTAGTGTATAAGATTGATCATGAAACTGAATTTCTTACTTACCATTTTTATCGCTTGCCGTTTCTATAAGGAATGAAATATATATATATATATAAATCTATGAAATATACATATCTATGAAATAAATATATATATATATATATCTTATCATTATATATTTTATCATGATTGACTGCATCTGGCTCTCACGTATCTGTAAGCAGGCAAGATACAGTTAAGCCTTGGAAATTATAAGAAAGCTATTATAGTAACCTCAAACAATCATTTTTATTCGATCGGGAATGGTTACTTTCATATAGATAGACCTAACGTAGACCTAATCTTACAAAGCTAGTGGAATACTTATTTACTTTCTCTGGGCATCCTCTTATTAAGCTGGAAACTAAACGGGATATCAGTCGGCCTTGTCTATAAATTGAACGTATTTTAAAGGAATCTTGAATGTTCAATTTTTGAGTTTCCCGATCATAAACATTTTAAATTCATATTGTTTTCAATTGACATTTTATACTCTATTCTAAAAGTTCTAAAGAATATATCGCATTGTAAAAGAAATCAAATATGCTAATGTAATTCAATAGTCGGCATTTTTAACTTCCGGGACAAAACTATAAAATTTGATCTCTCACAAAATTTTAAAATTCTGATTGAAACAGCCCTGTACGGGCAATTTTTCTTACTTAAATTATATATATATATATATATATATATATATATATATATATATATATATATATAAATTGAAAGATTTTAATCGAAAATTATGCATAAACTACTGTATGTACAAAAAAACCCATCTCTAGCACATCTGTTACAAATGAGTAACTATAGACCAAGACTAAGGATAAAGAAAGAAATATATATGTACATATACAAGGTAGGATCAAAAAGTTCGGAGACTGTGCTGATATCTCCAACCCTGATTGGAGGAGAGGGGAACTATTTTACCGTGGCGTAGAAGCATATGTCACGCGAGATGTGAAAAGGACGAAGCACAGGTGTTTTTCCAGACAATGCGTGTCAGTGAACTGTAGTCGTTCGCGTTCGTCGAAAACGGAAATGGTGCTTGAAGAATAGCGTTCGAATATCGAATTCTGCCAATATTTTGTGAAATCGCCGACAGAAACATTGCACTTGCTGCAGCAAGTGCACCATTTCCATTTTCAACGAAAGCGAACGACTACAGTTCACTGACACGCATTGTCTGGAAAAACCCTGCACTGCGGACCTGCTTCTTCTTTTTCACATCTCGAGTCACATGCGCCTCTACTCCACGGTAAAATAGTTCCCCTCTCCTCCAATCAGAGTTAAAGATATCAGCACAGTCTCCGAACTTTTTGATCCTAGTATGTATATATATATATATATATATATATATATATATATCAGTGGCGAACCCTGGTCTAGAATGCGTATTACTCCTCCTTCCCCCCCCCCCGTGTTGTTAATCGCACTACAATACTCAAGGGTTTAATGAGAGGTGGGACATCCTAATGGTTAGCGGTCGGGGTTTTCGCTCGGACGACCCGAGTTCGATTCTCGGCTCTGTCCAAACTGTCGGCCGTTTTCACATGGAGTACTAACACGTTAAACACGTGGTCCGTAAGAAATTTTGGAATAAAGAAAAAATTCTTACCTCTTCATTCAATTAACAAAAGATTAGCGTCACAAGAAACCCCTGCAAGAAAAAAAAAACGAATTATTCAAAGAAAGAGAAATTATTACCCATCTAATTAAGAATATTATTCATAGGCAATAGCAATCTTTTATGGAAATTTCAATATTTATACTTAATTTCCGGCATTTAAAATATTTACTGCTCTAAAAAGGATTAATGCTAATGAGTGCAATTCTGCTTTGAAATCAATTATTATAAAAGCAAACCGTTTTGTAATAAAAACGCGAATATTTCTTAATGATCTATTACTATTTTTCAGTGAGTTTATACGGAGAAAATTAAAATTTGTCTAATTTTTTATTTCAAACGTGGCTAACATTTGAATTTTTATCACTAGAAAGATAAAGTGCTTTTGAAATCTAGTATGTATATTTGTATTGTTGGAAAGAAAAGGTGCTTTTGAAAGGGCGGGACATCCCAGTGGTTAGCGCGCGGGGATTGCGCTCGGACGACCAGAGTTCAATTCCCGCCTCTGCCGAAACTGTCGTCGTGTTCACGAGGAATACGATTCCGTTAAACATATGGATTCGTAAGTCCTTTCGAGAGGTTGGTGGTAGGAGGAAAGAGTACGGTCCCTGTGGATGGCGCCTCCAATGAGATCCAGTCTAAATTGAATAGCCCTTCCCAGTCGTCCAAGCAGATACCTTACACTTTCGGGTAGGTCGGACGGTCTGAATCGAACAAGGAAAAGGGATTTAATGGCGATAATAGTAATGACACTAAATAATGTTACTGCTGTTGTGTTATTTTTTGAAACTAGGGCCGGAATTTTGTGGCGATAAAAAATAATGAATATCGTCAAGCATTCGTCGAATATGCCAAAACGTTGCCCATATTCCATGCGATATTAAATCTAATTCCAACAGTGAATAAAGTTCAAACACCAAACTTCCACAATGCCACAATTAAAATTGCGAAAATCTTAAATTATAAAATCTCCGAGTATTCTCATCTTTAGAAGAACAGTAAGTAAGAAAGGTCAGCAAAATAATTTGTTCCGAGTCAAAGGCTTTTTTGTTCAGTATCCAAAAAAAGGAATCGAACAAAATCTTCGTACTAATTTGATATCATTTTTTATAACTTTAGTACAACATGTTTTTGAATGAGGTTCTTCGTACTAGTACAACATGTTTTAATAAGGCTCTTAGTACTAGTACAACATGCTTTGTAAAAGGCATTAACCTTTTGCTTATCGGTGGGACATCGTCCATCCCAAACGAAGAACCTCTCAAAAGGGCAGGTATTTGACATAACCTATCCCAAGCAGTTCGAACCCCCCTTTGCAAACATTGGCGTCCACGGACGCTAATGTCTGCAAAGGGAAATCGAACTGTTTGGGATAGGTTATGTCAAATACCTGCCATTTTGAGAGGTTCTTCGTTTGGGATGGACGCTGTCCCACCCGTAAGCAAAAGGTTAACTTACATTTTGATTTTATAATGAATTCTGCAGTTCTTTCGGAGGCAAAGGCATCAACTTACATAGGATCAACAACAAGAATCTATAAGATAAATAACAAATAACGGCTTGAATTTAAATGACTAGCGCTGTTCATTAGTATTTTAATCCTATTTATTTACAATCATTTTATTCTGGATACGTAAGAAGAAACAATGCTTACTGATTTGATTTTGAACTGCAGAATGGGAGAAAATTTCTTCTTTAGAATTATTTCTTTCTTCTGTCTCCATTTCAAAATAGAAAGCATTCGAGTGCTAAGGAAAAAGATTTTTTTTAAACTACATTTATCTGGTTAAGCAATTTTTTATGAGGGTACGATAGTTTGATTATGTTTTTGAGAGACTGTACACAACTTGCAGTATCAAAGCAGAAAATTCAGTTTGAATTGCTCGTGAGTGAGAACGCCGGTGGTTTAGATTGCTATACGGTGTGTCGTTCTCATGCGCGTTACATGAACCTTATAACATCGTTGGCGCAGACAGTTTGATCATTTGAAAAATTCTTAAAACGGAATTTGCATGTCAAGTTTCGCGACTGTGGTTCAATATTTTATGGGTGCATATATTCCAACAGAGTGTATAGATGTTGTTTCACCTTTGGTGTATCTTTAACCTTTTTAGTGCCTAATAAATATATTTCTATTCCTGAAACTAGATCCAGTCGATAAGAATGGCAAGACCTTTATCCCGCTGCCATCCAAGAAGAAAAACTCTCATCAAAAACGAGATATTGTGCGTCATAAAATTCAGTCCCAACATAAAATGTGTAACAATGCAACTTTCGTGATTGCTTCGGTCGACTCTTCCAAGATAAAAGTGTATTTTAAGGATACGGTGGACGTTGAAATTTTTTTTATTTATTTATTGACTTAGAAACATGAAAATTTGTATAAATATTCCTCTTAACATTACTATATAAAATACCCTTAATTTTTTTTTAAATTTTGTTAAAATTTTGTATTTTTTTTAATGTATTTGTTTTTAACGAAAATTTGAAAATCCTCCTTGCGTGCCATTTGTTCACATTTTCGATTCATCTTACATTATGATCACTCAAAAACATATTATGAACAAATTTGAGTATTCATTTTTAAATCCCTTAGAAAGTTCATTTTTAAAAAATATTTTTCTGCATTAAAACTTAATTTTCATCATTTAATTAGGTTCTGATTCACTTTTAATTACCTTAATAAAGTATAATTATAAAATGCATACCCAGTTTCATTAAAAATGTATGAAAGGTGTCTTCTTGCCGAATTTCATGCATCTCAAAACAAAAATTAAGACGCATGGAGCATTTTAAAAATGTAAAACCTTTGAAAATTGCGTTTTAAAAAAAATGCACTCAACTTTATGCTTACGGGTGGGACAGCGTCCATCCCAAACGAAGAAGCTCCCAAAAAGATAGGCATTTGACATACCCTATCCCAAACAGTTCGACCCCCTTTGCAGGCATTGGCGTCCATGGAAATCGCCGACAGAAACATTGCACCTGTCTTTTTGCGAGCTTCTGCGTTTGGGATAGACGCTGTCCCACCCGTAAGCGTAAGGTTATTATCTACAATACAATGTTACATTTTTGCTTTCTTATGCCATGTAAAAAATGGTATAGAGAAAGTATTTTTTTTTTTACACAAAAATTTTCTAATTCGATATTTTAATAGCAATATATGTTTTTAAACCTCCTGAACACGTTTTAACGATTTTTGGAGTGGTGTCCGTCTATATGTGTGTCTGTGGTCGATTTTTGTTTGCGCCATAGCAGACACAAATGTTAATGGATTTTTACTCAACTTTATATCCGGTTTTGTAATCAAAAAATTTAGAATCAGATAATGTTTTTTTAATTCGAGAAAAAACTTTGAAATTGTTTCGAAATTTTATATCTTTTTAACATGGCAGCATAGGAGAAAATTGGAAATAATCCTGCATAAAAGGAGTTATTTATGGATTCATAATCACGAGACTTAATAGTTTTAATTATTATTGTGAAATATATACGCGATATACATTTTTTTTATTGGTGACGTCATTAGCCCTTCTTGGGGGACATGTTACCCCGGGGGAGTTACATTGGTATGGTATTAATGGAAATATTTTTTCTAACCCTTTAAAGGGAAAGGCAAAACCAATAGTTGTAGTCATTTGGACCCACAATAACGATTTTTCAAATGTTCTCTTGTAAAATTCAAAAAGAAAAAAAGAACTCTGCTATGTGAAAGTCGAATTGAGCCCACACTCGACTGCGGAAGTTGGCAGGTATGTCTTTACATAATGTATTGTAAGAAAGTATTCTTAACGATTATTGCAGTGAAACTAAAGTAGGATAGCACTTCTGTGACAAAAAAATATTATAAGGTGTTGTGCAAATGAGGCGCATTTTGTACAGAATTCTGTTGTGAAGCATTAGCAGATTTTATTTAATTAATATCGCTGCAGATATAAATCAGTTTTAGAGCTGGGCATAATTAATTTATAAACTTCAATCTCCCGGGGATACAATGAAAATGTGAAACACATTTCTATCTCGCAGATAGGATTAGTTACAATGTAATTAATATTGCATATGAATTTTTTTACGAGTTTTAGTCTTTGAAATCCTCCGAAAAGTTATTTGAAAATATAAAAGTTTTCTTATAAACTAATTACTACGCGAAAGATCAAATTAAATATTAAGAAATATGTCTCTTTGAGTTCAGTAAAATAGTGTTTAGAAAAATAATATCATCTATACAGGTCAGGAAAATTTTTAATCAACAAATACTTTTGGTATAAAAAGATTATAAATCGAGAAGAGATTTTTTTTCTCAAATGGATTTTTAATTCGAAGGGCGTATGAAAATTAAATTTCAAAATGCAAATATTTATATCACCCCTTTTTAAAAAAACTTATATGCCCATACCATTTCTAATTTTCTCTTGAATCCTTGAAGAAAAGTTGGGCTGCTTTATCTAAAATATTTTCGGAGTTATACGTGAAACAAGATTGGAACCCAAAATTGGGAACAGTATTTACTTCTCATACTAAGTAATAGTATAGAGAAAGTATTGTTGTCACGAAAATTTTCGAATTCGAGATTGATTTTGATGCCCATATATGTTCTAAGACCTCCTGAACTCGCTTTGACTATTTTTGGCGTGCAGCCCGTCTGTCTATCTGTCTGCCTGCCTGTGGTCGATTTCTTGTGTAAACGATAGCGGCTACAAATATTAACGGATTTTCCCTAAACTTTATATCCGGCTTTGTCACAGAAAAATCTAAAACGAGATAGATTTTTTTTTTAAATTCTAACGAAAACTTCGAAATTTATTCGAAATTTCATATTTTTTTAGCATGGCAGCATATGACGATATTTGACGTAATTATGTATAGAAGGATTTATTTGTAGCTTATCGATCCCGAGACTTAATAGTTTCAATGATTGACTCACGATTTTGTTCGTAACGTCACTCGACCCCCGGGGTGTACATCATACAAGTATGGTATCAATCGAAATATTTTCCCAAGCCCTTTAAAGTGAAGGGTAACACTTTTTTAATGGTAATCATTTGTACTCACAATACTGATTTCTCGAAAATTTTCCTGTAATATTTGAAAAAAATAGATGATACTAAAAATTGATTTTGGTATGACAAAGTCCAGTTGAACCACACCTCTGGTTAATTTTAAAATGACAACAGGCACTCAGCAGTGAAAGAAGGAAAATAAATATGCAAATTTTTGTTTCACTTTATCTGTAAAGAAAATTAACAGTAAAAATAAGTAAGCCAAAGCAACATTTTTAAAGCATCCCTTTCTATTTCTTATACAACTTATATGTATGACAACTGCATGTATTAAAATATATCTAACTTAAATGTATGAAAGACAAAACCATATCAAATTTGGACTAGTTTCTCCTGTTTACAAGTTATTCCCCAAAATGGTGGTGAGCACAGATCAAACTAACCTGATAAAATTAAAAAACTTAGCATATGCTTCAAAAGATAACGATATGAAGTTGGCATTTCTAGTTGTTCCTGTTCTCGAGTTATTCCCTAGAAACGATTATATTCCTATGGCCGGCTCCAAGACACACTAGCCCGATAATGTTCAAAATCGAAAAAATTAAAATATACCACAAAAACAATGACATACTAAAATTGGACTATCTTACCTTCCAGTTTTCGAGTAATTCTAATAATAAACGAGTACATTCCTATGACGAGTCCAGGACGGACTATCCCTGTGACGTTCAAAATCCAAAGAATTAAAATGTACCACATAAGAGACCCCTATTTCTGCAACTCGCTGCATATATAAAATTGAAAGTATGTTTGTTTGTTTGTTTGTTATTTATTCCGTATACAAATCTACAGTTTGTGACTCATTTTTTTTATATACTCTACATCGCTGACGGTAATCCCATCTGTTCTATAGAATTTCTACGCTCTGTTGTTGAGATATTAATTAAAGAAAAGACTTCCATAGAAATAGCATAGGACAGAGACGATTTTTTTTTCTTGAAATTTTATTTGAAGAAAATGATATTATGTTGCTTAGCAACAGAATTAATTCAAATGTATTTATATAGCAGACGATTTTCTTTCAGACAATCCAATTTAAATAATAAAGGACTGGATATAAAAATAAATGTTATGCAGAGACTGTATTATATTTTTTAGATTGGACTGCATCAGTTACGGCTTTAGGACTTAAGATTCCGTGAGTTAACTGATATTTTCAATTTCTTAAGCCATCTGCTTTATCTAATTTTTTTCAGTTTCATATATTTTCTATTGCGTCGTAACATTTGTTGAAACAGAATTACAATGGTACAGATAGAACTATTGCTACCATTCTAGTGTTTTCACTTGGCTTAGTTTAAGCAAACTCCCCCCCCCCCTCTTTATTTTTAGGTAAACTGGTCATATTTTTAATTTTCTTGCATACATAGTATAATGTATAAAGAATTTGGCAGGGTATTGTAACGGAGTCGAAAATTCGAATTAAAGCTTTTGAAGGAAGAGCACATTTCAAGCATCTCTAAACTCAAGTTTAACTTTTTTGAGATAATTTCGGTGTGTATGTGTGCGAGTATGTATGTTAGTGCGTATGTTAGTATGTGTGTGTTAGTGAATCTGTGAAAGCAATATCTCATGAACAAATGACGCGATTGAAAAAAAATGTGTACGATTAATACAATCACTGAATACTGGAATGCTGTTGATTTTAAACGCGATCGAATATTTTGAAAGAAAAAAGTCCAATTTTAGAATGATTTTTTGAAAAAATCATTAAAAAATCTGAACCCTAAGCATTTCTTTCGTAATCTATCATTAGAAAACAAATGGAAACACCTTTAAAAAGTATTCGTATATAAATTCACCTTAGCAGTAAATGTTACGAAATATCGCAGATTTTTAAAACATTACAAAATTAACAAAAATGTCACCAAATTGGCAAAAAAAAAAAAAAAAATTATGCCAAAATTTATGAAAGTTCAATATTTTCAATTATTAAAATTGTAAAGAACCTTGCAGCCTCAACCTGGAATAGAACCCTGGATCTCCGAACTGGCCATCCGACGCTCTACAGTTGAGCTACTGGGACGAAATTGCAAACTCCTATCATCGAAGTGGATTCTGCAAATTCATTTATCATATAGACTTTATTGCTTAGCGTTAGCAATATTTCTAATTGCCGACTTTGATTTGCGTTAAACATAAGTTAATAAGGAACTTCAAAATAGTTTTATGCATGATCATTCTTAAAAGCGTTGCAAATGTTAATGTACGCGTTATGAACGCCATGAATCTTGTTGTGGATCATTAGTTATACCTGAAAGAAGTGAAATCGCTGCATTATGTAGTAAAAGTCATGTGCTGCACACATCAAAGTATTTACAAATGGATCCATCATCTTTTATTTTTCACTAGCCGCCTTCGGCGACCAGCCTGTTCGCTACCCTTGAAAATTCGGACCGTGGCAAACTTGCTGGCGTCATAACCCCGTGGAGTTAACAAAGTTTGTTTTAGTTTAATGACAATAAAACTAATAATGAAATTTTAAGATGAAAAACAATGTTCTAGGGGGGGTTCTTGAAAATTGATTTGTAAAGTGAATTTATTCTAATGTTTGTGAACTGTGAGATTTTGAGGATTTCTGTACCTGTAACCCTAGGAAAGGGATCCCTTTGATGTGTACACAACAAAGTTAAAGGTTTGGGTTGAGTTGTAAGGAAAAATGACGTTCTTAAAAAATTAATAAATGCATTTCAAGCAAATTGAAATTTAAAATGAAAAGTAGTTTATTTCGGAAATAATAATTTATTCCAATAAAATGGATGAATAATTTATTCAAATAAAATGGATGGTTTGTTTTAGTTTAATGACGTACATTCATTATTTGGCAGGCACAAATATCGAATGTTCCATTCGATTTCGCTATGCGTATCTGAACTGTGACGTCAGAACCTCGTCAGAACAGTGACACCAGAACCTCGCCCACCTCCCTTTCACCATAGAAACACCGTGCGTCTGCGCGCGGATTGTGGGTGAGAAATCGACCTCTCCTTTCGCGGTTTGGCCGAGAAATTGAAAATCATTACTTCCTTAAAATACGGATCGTGCGGCTACTTTTTCTTATTTCTTGACCAGATTGGGCTTGTAGAAAAGCATGATCTTGGAGCTTTCTAAAAGTGTACATTATTAGTCGAAATTGTCGGTACTTTTCCCGACGCGAGAATTTAAAAACTAAAGTTCGTTTTTATGAGCCGAAAGTGACTTTTGTTTTAAAATCTTTAAAAAATATTAGAATTTGTTCCTGAGATTTGAAACTGATATACTTTTACTCGCAATTATCTACTCTTTCCGGTCGTGTGATTTGTTTTTTTCTACGACGTCTGGATGGTGGAGAAAAAAAAGGGGAAAAAGGTCGAAATCGCATAAAACATTAAATAACAAAAAAAAAATAATTCAAATTTTAAAAATCGATTTTCACGTGTCACCTCCCCCCCCCCCCCCCGGGTCTCCGATTACCAAATTTCGTAGCTCTGCGACGCGCGGTCGCTGAGCCTATAGTGTATAAGACAGACAGACATTGCCTTTTATTATTATAGAAAATTTATCTATAATAATAAAAGGCAGCTGCAAATGGTTTTTATAGCGCGAAAAGATATTCTTAGACACATTTTTTTTCAAGGGAAAAAAATTAATCATTTTTATACAGTTCAGTATTTTTAGAATACTACTGGAAACTGCATATTTTAAATCACGGGAACGCCACCTATATATGCTAGTTGTTAATCAATGAAAAACCCGGTTTTTAGTTAAATAAAAATTTGTGCAACTCGACATAAGAATTAAAAAAAAAGAAGAAAAATTCTTAGACTTCCGCAAAAGCTAATCATTAAACCAATGATATTGTAAAAGCAAATAGAATGTTTGACCGAAGATGGAGGTATATTTGAAGAAGATTGTTTACAAACAATGCGAATCAGTTTTATGATTAAAGGAAACAATAATATCCCAAACAAATATTTGAACGTTATTTTGATATTATACTGTTACTATGTATCCTCTGGAATACATCCATAGGTGTGCGCTCAGGATACAAGAATGTCTCAATTTCTGGATGACTAACACATTTATTCACAAGCACAGTGTAAACAGTAACAATACACAACAAATAGCTCGATAACAGTCTCATAGGATCGCTAAACAACTGTCAGGTACAGTGAAACAGCAATTAAACGATACACTCATTTCACAAAACAACTGATCAGTTGTTTTGTGAAATGAGTGATATCAATTTTGAGAATGGTATCAATACCATTCTCAAAACCTTGTCACAGTTGAATGTAGCTCATATCACGTCAACTGCTATCCAACTGAGTGATAACTCTTTTTATATACTCTCTGTGGAATCTTCTATAAATCTCTCAAATCTCGTAGAATATTCATCATTTCGAGGTGTTTCTGGAACCTTCGCAAAGTCGCCAAATCTGGCAACCCCTCCCCCAAAGTTTAGCAAATGGTAACCCTAGTTTCGCAGCATAGGAAAGGTTTTCTGTACGGGTGTTTTCTCCGTCTGGTTTTCAAAAGTAACCCCAGTGAATGCATTTTACACTTCCATAACAGCATCTTACTAGCAGATATATCTAGCGTTACTTGTGATTTAAAATGCAGTGAAATCTGCTATAACGATATTCTAGAAACCGGTAAACAAATCAAACGTTTATATTTTATATGCATATAGTTCTGTACACATATATACCGTTCTATATACATATATACATTAGTATCCGGGACCACGGAAAATATCGTTATAGACAGATTTACCATTACAGATTTATCGATATAAACAGATTTATCGATAGGAAATATCATTATAGCCCGGTTTTACCGGTTTCAGTAAAAATTTCTAAATGATATTGCTCTTCAAAAATTTATATTAAAATATTTAATTTACTTTCCCTAACAATAAATATAAGAATTTCTCTCTCAATATATAAAATCATCTGCACAGCAAATGTACAAAAAATATGAAGTTTGGTTTAACATATGCCCAAATGAAGATGCGAAAATAGTAGAAGGTATACACATACCATTTTCATATAGTTTCAACAATCGCTTAAACATAGAAAATATATGAGAATGAAAAATAATTGCCAAAATGAAACCAATCCCTTAAAATTAAAATCATCAAACAATTTCGTAATCTTATATCCCCAAGACCGTAATAAGGCTCAATCAAAAATATAAAATTCTCCATTTATAAAATTTATTTTTATATAGCTTTCTTTATTATTTAAGTGGTATCATATTATTTCGTATTTACATTGAATAAATATCGTTTGCCAGATAAACACATTGGATTAAATTTTATTGCTAAGCAATACAATATTTTTTTCCGAATAAATTTTAAGAGAAAATATCGTCTACTTTATGCTATTTCTATAGAAAGCCTAATTCTGGGTTGTTTTTTATTTCAATCTCAACAACCATGGTCGTAAAAACTGGAAACATAGGCTGTGTCACTCGTTGTGAAATAGAAAATAATCATAAAAATTTAAAAAAAAATCCCGTCAAAAACTGTGGACTTGCTTACTGACAAACAAAACTAGCATGCTTTCAATTTTATATGCAGGGTTATCTCTTAAGTCCTTGTGCATTTCTTTAACTTCGATCGAAGTTTTTCTAAAGCTGCAAAAGCAGCTCTAGCCTAACCTACTAATAGGATACCTATTAGTAGCTAACCTACTAGTAGAAAAGCGACCGTGCGCTATTGATTCAACAAGTTTTCAGCGCCTCTAGCGGCGAATTGAAGAAGCTAGAATTCTTATCTCGAAAATGGAGCAAAATAAGAGAAATTTTCCAATTACAGAGTTATAGAGCGATTTTTATTTAGTATGGAAAGCGCGGTTTGTACTAACAGTACACAGACGATAAAAAATGAGATCAAGATAAAGGGAAAATTATTTTATTTCATCTTTTGTCTGCAATTTTTATACAACATTTTTTTTACTGCAAAAAGATCACTATAAATAAATTAAATTTTGTTCATTACACGGATTATTTTTCTCCATTCGTATTTCTCGCCATTTCATTCAGAAGTACTTTAACAGTAAACTAGGCTTTCAAATAATGGTCTCTTTATATTGATCTCATTTCTTATCATCTCTGCACATGTTATTCGTAAACCGCATGTCTTTTCATAATAAATAAAAAAACGTTCTACAACTTTCTAATCGAAAATTTTTGCCCATCTGTCTTCATTTTCGAGATAGGAAGTCTAACTTTTTCCATTCGCCACTAGAGGCGCTATAAATATTTTTTCAATCAATAACCCATAATCTCTCTCCAATTAATAGATCTTGTTTCTACAACTCTACAAGAATACTTCAATCAATAGTTAAAGGGATGCATTAGAACTATATAGATAAAAGGGGGAGGGGGGGCGATAAGAGAGAAGTACAGATAAAGAGTCAAAAAGACAGAGAGAGAAAGATAAAGAGAGAGACTCTTTAAATTCTGTTTTAAATGTCAACCACTTGTTTAATGAAATAAATTTATTTAGTATGGTACGTCTCTTAGCATGTTGAATCATTTTAAAACTCATTTCAAAGTCATGTCTATCTTATATTTAAAAACTTTAACTTAATTTTACGTGGTTTTATTTAGCTTAGTATCTATGTTTATTTGTTAGTTTGGGTAAAATCTTCAAGTCAATTTCAGAGAGAACGAAAGAGGACACCAAAGGGTATTGCAGTGTATCTCTATTATTTATTTGGATTGTTATAAACGATATATATATATAGTTATATATATATATATAGTTATATATAAAAATATTAAAATTGTAAATCCAATGGTAGAATGGAAGTAGTAACTCATAATACACTAACTATCTTAAAATTTGCCTACAAAATACAATGAAATAAAATGAAATTCAACCATAATGAGGAAATTAAAATACATATTACAGGTCGTAAATCTAAAGATAATCAGCAAATATCAATGGTGTGGAATCGAAAATAGGAATACAAAAAATATCAAGCATTAAAGCTTGCACGTGAAAAAGCTCTAGGCTTACGAATTGTTTATTTCGAAAAAAATATTTTTCAAGTCCAAATATTTAATCGAAATGAACACAAAAATGCTTGTTTCTGAAACACAAGATAGACTTTATCTATAAACTTGTGTTATTTGGACGACAAGCATAAAAATTGAAAAAATAGGTAGGAAACATAAATACCTTAAAATACACCTCAAATGTACAAACATGACGAGCAATAAATGACAATACCAATGTTGCCATTCGCTAAAATTTAAAGAAGTGATCTACTGTTGCCAAAGTGAGTAATAAAAAACAGTACTGCGTAAAGGCAGTAAAATGTGATATTCTACAGTAAAAGCTAAAAAACAAAGGATGAAAATATATTGTAATGTATATTCAAGAGAATGTAGATGTATGGCTAAAATAAGGCACTAAGAAGAGATTATTAAGAATTTTAGGCTAATCGAAACTTATTATATATATATATATATATATATATATATATATATATATATATATATATATATATGTGTGTGTGTGTGTATATATATATATATATATATATATATCATTAAAAGTTCCAAACTATTCTGAAACTTTGAACTGTAATTCCTGTATCATGTTGCATTAAGAACGAAATAGCAAGAGAGGGCTGTGTTTATCAGTAATTATAGAAGTACACAAAAATTTCATATCGAATATCTTTTCAGTAGTGAAAAAGATATGTATGCCTCCATATCTTCAAATTAAGTTAGTAATTGGATTTTATACATAAAGTGAATGGTTATTTTTTTATTTTTTGAAGTGAAATGTTGAGTATTTCATTACTATATAAACGATTTTTTTTAATTTAGCCACTTTCGAGTTATAGCTGAAAAATGTTGGAAGAAAAAAATTCCGATATTTATAAATT
The DNA here is from genome assembly GCA_951213105.1 of Amaurobius ferox. Classification (NCBI taxonomy): domain Eukaryota; kingdom Metazoa; phylum Arthropoda; class Arachnida; order Araneae; family Amaurobiidae; genus Amaurobius; species Amaurobius ferox. The sequence goes on along the minus strand of OX578152.1, from coordinate 111,921,509 downwards.
TTTCGAACAAAATTCCAAGATTTCAGATTTCTGTTTCTCTCACTATTTATATGTCCCGTTCCACGTCTATACAAAATTTTAAGTTTCTGTCTTCCGCAGTTTGGGCTGTAAATTTACCCCTTAGTCGATCAGCCAGTCTAACTCAGTATAAATGAATAAGAACATACCTACAAAGATAAATTGTGTGATCACGGGCTGTGTCATTATATCTTACTTCTGGATGATACTATAATATGGCTGATGATTATGACATAGATTAAAACCATCTATAGATCTATTTCTATTAATTAGAATAGCTGCTACGCTAGACATAACGTCGGTCATATGAAAACTATGTATTCAATCTCTACAAAAAAAAGTCGATTATTCACATCAATCATAATGTTTGCAGAGTCCTCCACTTCAACGATAAGAGCTTGCAGTTTCGTCCCAGGTAGACGTCAATAGTAGAGCGTCGGCTGGCTAGTTCGGAGAAACAGGGTTCGATTCTCGGTTGGGGCAGCAGTTGAATCATAAAACTCCGATTATTTCAATATTTCTCCCACAAGATTAACTGCGTCATTAGTTGCATTGTCAATTTGTAATGAAAGTCATGTATGCGTCACATCCAAATTTTCTCTTTCCAGGATACGCAGAAAAGCACTGCCTTCGCAACGGATCCTGGTATGTGAACGAGTGGGACACGGAGTGGACCAATTACAGTGGGTGTGGAAGGATTGAGGTACAGCCTGACTCCCCCCTCTCACATGATGTGCTGACAATCCTCTTTTAAGTGGGATAGTTACACAAAATTATATTTTTTTTCTTTAAATCACTATACGAATGAAAAATGTATCTTGTAAATTACAAGTAACCTTGACGTAAGACACATTATAGAAAAAAATGCCTATATATTTTCTAAATATGTGAAATTTTAAAAAAATTAAAAAATTTACCTTTTAAATGCTATGTTTTTAAAAGGCTAAAATTTTAAAATTAATTACGATACAAAAATTTACTTTTTGTGTATCATTATATCTTGGGCTGTAAAAGTATGCATTCCACTTTTTTATATTGTTCTCCAGAAAAATTTTACAATAAATTCATATTTATTACATAAACATTTTTCTGAAAAGTACATGTTTTTCAGATATATTGATAGTTTTCAAAATTATAATACCTGTTCACACATTTTTTAGACGATGTATATTGTATTCACAAAACTAAATTACATAAAATTCTTGTGTTTTAAATGTTCTATTTGACATCCCTTATTCTGAACTATCTTTCGACACCACAATTTCCAGGATAATAATGCCTTTTGAAGTGTCAGAAGAGGTATTCTATCCCATTCCTCCTGAATAGCTTTCCAGAGTCCTGTAAGAGTTTTGGGACGATGTTTGGATAATGCAGATTTTAAAAGTCCGAAAGCACAAAAATCCATAGATGATACATCGGGAGATTTAGTAGGGATATCAGTGAAGGGTATGGCCTTGATACCAGTTTTTTGTTCCATTTCTTTTAGGAAATTTACAGTGGATTTTGATGTGTGACTGCTAGCTTTGTCCTGATGGAGCCTCACAGATTGATGGCACTGTGGGTAAAGCGATGGTATTTCATTCAGAAAAATTGGCGATAAAATATGTTCCTGATAGTATTTGGAGTTAATCTTGACATTTTTTCCCACTCTCATTATTTTTAACTTGCCATTATAAGAAAAACCAGCAACAATCATGAATACCATAGAAAAACTTTCTTTCGATTCTTTGAACCATGTACTTAAATTTTTTTCTCCCCTTTTATGATAATAAATGGCTCTTTTTTTGTTGCAATCATTTAAATATACCCATGATTCATCTATTGTGACAATTGTTTTCCATTTTTCTTTGGATAAGTGTTTCTCATATAGAATTCTGCAGCGTGTCCTGCGTTCAGCGATATGATTTGGAAGAAGACGATGCACATTGCGTTTTTTCGCTTTCTTAAGATTTAAATCAACGTTTATCATTTTGTTTACAGTGGACACCGGGCATTTTAATGATTTTGCAACTGTCCTTTGACTAGGGGGATTTTCTATTAACATTAAACAACGTACCTTTGCAATAGTCGAAGATGTCCGTTTTTTCCTTGGATACTTGTTTGGAATTTTTGTCCCACTTGAGGCTCCAATTTGACGTTTTTTTCCTTTCCTGTTGACGATATTACCTATCGACGCTTTAGATATCACAAAACCATGACTCTCACATCGTTTTTGGATAACAGAGTATGCATGTTTCTCTTCGGAAAGAGCATAAATGTAGCCGTCGAACCACTGTTTTGTTAAAAACGCCATTTTTGAATAAAAACAAAACTTTCAAGCCGCAGACGATAATTTTGACTTTTAAAAACATAGTACAATTGGAATTATTTCTTTTGCAGCAAACGATTTTTTATTACCGCTTACCAAAATCGTCTAAAAAATGTGCGAACAGCCTCTGTATTACAATTGTTTAAAAACCATACATACTTTTATAGTATGTGTTCTGAACCTTATATATCTTATAAATATATCAAAATATTTTATTGTAAATTAAGAAAAACCGTAGCAGTTACAGTAAAATAAAAAATGTAAAATTTGTATTCTGAGAAAAAGGCAAAATTTTCACTTTATTAAAAGGATAATGAAATAACACTTTATAAAATCACTTTTAAAGAGCACTTTGGTTTAAGATAGAAATCTAGAATTTTAGGAAGTGAATTTTAAGAATAGATTTGAAATTAGGAAGAAAAGAAAAATCAATTTTGGGATCAATTTTGGACTCTAAATTTCAAATTTTTGTGTAACGATCCCCCTTAGATAGTTTCCATGCTTTAACAATGCAAATTATTAACATAAAACATAAATTTTGATAGGTTTCGATTTAATAGTCACGGAATTCAACTGTAGGGGGCGTACTTGGTATTATTGCAGATATCGACTATTATAGGCTGGAGAGCGCATAATAAACTCGAAACCGGTCCATGTATGCTGTTATCTGCAATGAGAGCGTGGTAGCGTCTAAATGTGGTAACGTCTCCTTATAGATGCTACTAGATAAAGTGCAATTATCGTTGCAGATCGTGCAGCCTAGGTTAAATTAAAAAATAATAATAAAATGAAGCCGGTTAAGTAGTAAGACTGCATTTGCTCCATAGAGGTTCCCAAAACTGTGGCACATAGTAAGTTTCTTGCTGAAATTACAGATATCAGTTACTCCATGGTGAACATATGCGCGAAACTAGTGCATGTTAAAGAGCACGAGCCTAGTTCGAGATCAGCTGGGCTTTGTCACTGAAATTTTGGGACTAGCACAGCCCGGGGAGTTTTTACTTGTAAATTTTAAACGGACCGGGCTCAGACAGACTCTGTATTACTAATTTCAGATAGACAGGGCTTATATTTAAATTGGCGAAATAGTGCCAACTTGGAGACTTTTGGCGAAATGGTGCCAACTTGGAGACTTTTTATCAAATTTGTGAAAGTTCGATAATTTAATGCATAGATCAAGAATTTTTGAGCTATGTAGGTTTTGGGCAACTTCTCTAGAAAAGTATATAAGGATACACATTTTCAGATATTACGTAAAACAAGTAAAAGTAAATTGTTAAAAAGTCAATATTTTATAAATGTTTACGATCTTCCACGATGCAATGGGTGCTTTTTATAAAGCCGTAGTTATCAAGGTCTTTGTGCTCATGTTTTGAGAATACAACCTGAGGATACGACAAAAGAGTATTCAAATTAAATAGAACCATCTTTCTACAATAGTTTACATTTTAACTGTCAAAAGATTAGTTTCGATATTGTTTTTTTATTTTTTATTTTATTTATTTTTTCATTATTTCTGGAAGTTGAACGATTGTAATTTTAAGTTTTATTTTTCAGGGCATGAAAAGGTTGATGTACTTTCATATTATCACATATGCGATATCGATTCTATTTCTGCTACCGGCATTGGTCATCTTCATCGTTTATAAGTAAGTAAAACATCGTATCTAATTATTTTCGTCGGTTCTTATAGCATTACAATAGAATTCTACTGCAAAAACTACCCCCCGTGTTCACATGGAGTACGGACATGTGAAATATGTGGATCCGTAAATCGGTCCGAGAGGTTGGTGGTAAGGGAAGGAGGATACGGTTCCTGTGGTTGCCGACCCCTCTGTGTTCCGGTCTAAATTGGGTGGCACTGTCCCGGCCGTCCAAACATACCTTACACCTTCGGATAGGTTGGACGGTCTGGGTCGAAAAAGAAGAATGCTTTACTGTTTCCGGCGCTCACGTATCAGTGCACAGCGCGAGATACAGTTCTCAGCATGATTGGAATTTTTTCCCCTTCTTTTTCTGACATTTGGAGTCAGCTTTGTATTTTTCTAAAACATTTTCACTATTCAAAATAACGACTTACTCTCTTAACTCTATTGCTCGAATCATCACGATTTCTCTCTCTCAACTTTTGGATATCATTGTGGTTTTTAACAACATTGCTTGAATTCTCATTCCAATATATTCTTTGACTTTTCCTCGTTGTCGTCACATCATTTGGCCTGGGGTTCAGAAACGCCCTCCTTACTCTCATGGGATGCTCCTCAGTGCGATGTCGCATCTTCGCATCATTAGCTCCTTCGGTTTCCAATGATGCTTGGTTTAAGTCTTGGGCCTAGGAGATTTTTGCCCCAACCACACCTGTAATTTGTAAGACGAGAACTTATTGGGTTCATGACTTTCCGTACCAAGACTGTCATAAAACGGTGCCTACTTACAAAGTTTTTGGAGTACTTTTCTTGGAACCCTGTATAAAAAAGCTGATGTGATCAGCACATGGCTTTCTCTACAGACTCAAATTTAACCGTCGAAAACTCTCTACATCTTCCGTCGACAGATTATTCGAAAACTCTACTTGCGATTTTCGACACGATCCCAATAATTTCCCTATGCATTACCATGTATTGTAAGGAAAGTAAAAATTGCTATTATCTGAAAGGAAATTACGTAGTTCCCATGGTGCTTAGTTCTACAGCTATCGCGATCCTTATCAGAATTTAAAAAATCTGATGTGGGCAGCACATGACTTTCCCTGCAGACTCAAATTCATTTTCTCATTATTTCATTAATATTTTCATTAAATTGAATTTAATTGCACAAAACAACACACATAATTATTTGAAATGACACCGAATGTACACTTTTATTGAGTGGATACATGTTTTTAGAGTGGATACATGAAATTTTTACTGGCCATTTTGAAAAAAAAAGCGGGTTCTGTTTTTACGAATCCTACCAAAAACTAATCAGCACCAGGATCATACCCAAATGACTTACCTGCCAAATTTTATGAAATTCGGTCCATAAGTTTTTGAATTAGAGTGGATAAATACATTGCACAGACACACAGACAGACAGACAGACACACACACACAGATGTCACGCTAAAAATAGTTTCTTCGTATTCTAGAGGTCTCGAAACGTGTAGATCCGTCGAGTTGCGATTTTCGGCATGATTCCAGTACTTTCCCTATACATTACCATGTATTGCAGAGAAAGTAAAAAAACAAACTTTTATCATCCGTTATAAATATATGTGTTTATCATTCCTTTGCTATTATCATGGACTACTTCACCTCTACATCTTTCGAAACGTAAACCTGTGATTCCCAAACTTTTTTGTTTGGAGGAATCCTTAAATCATTTCGCCAAATTTCAGAGCAAGTACTGCATAGCTGGCACATATTAAGTTCGCCATGAGTAATTACAATATAGACGCGTAAATGAGCAGAGTAAATGAATTACTAATACTTTTTAATAAATTATTGCAAGAGTATTTATTAGTAGCAATTACCAAATCACGCAATTCTTCTAACTCCTTTCGTTTTAATTGATATTTTTATAAAGTAATAATACAAGATTATCTTTGTCTACATTTTTAAATAATTAATTTCAATATCAGTTTTATCTTTACTAATAATTATCATCATAATAAAACTCATAAATTTAACTATTATATTTAAAATTCACTATAGAGATAAAAATTTCTTTAATTATAATTATTTATCTTTATTAATATTATTTTATTCCTTCATCTTATACTTTAAAAAATGTTTCTTCTGCTTTAATTTCCATCCTTATAATTTTAATTATATCAGTATCATTTTTTTCAATAACATATTTAATTTTAATATATATCACTGCGGTCATATTATACGGAATATGTAATCTTAAGAAACTCACAATTTACAATTTGCGATGTATTTCTAATATAGTTTTTCCTTCTGAAATTTTATTATAGCTCTAAAAAGAAAAAAATTGTAAGTTATCTTATCCTGAGATAATAAACAGACAGATAACAGCGTAACTTACAATTCTGTTTATATAGAAAATAGCAGATATACTCGACGTTGCTCATGATTTATAATAGGTGCAAATTCCTACAATATTCTAAGTGACATTGTTATTCAAACTATTCTATTAAAATATTTAATTTAGTTATCCTAAGGAAATGTTAATCACTGTTCTCACTATAAAAAATCTATATAAAATTATATTCACAGGTAAATCTAAAGAATAAAACATGCTGGTCTAGTTTGTACAATTTACAAAAAATAAGAAATTGGATTAATATATAAGAAAATAAAAGCGCTAAAATGGTATTAGAAAATATACCCCTGCTATTTTTAGTCTATTTCAACAATTGGCTAAACACCATATATAAGTTTGAAAAATATTTGCCAAAAAAAAAAAAATTATGTAATAAATTGAAAGTACCAACAATTCTCGTAATCTTTAAACACGACTCTAGTTAAAAATACAATGCCGTTCAATTATAAAATTTATTTTAATATCCATTTATTTATTATTTTAACTGGAAAAAAATTAATAAAAATCGTCTACTGTATACATATATCTACTGTATAATGCATTGAATTTAATTACGTTGCTGAGCAACATAATATAATTTTCTTCAAACAAATTTATAAATATAAATACCGTCTGCATTTGAAAGTTTCCTTTTTTATTTCTCTATAATACATTGTAATGTATAGGGAAAGTATTGGAATCATGTCGAAAATCGCAACTCGAGTTTTTGACGGATCTACACGTTTCGCGACCTCTAGAATACGAAAAAACTATTTTTAGCGTGACGTCTGTGTGTGTGTCTATCTGTCTATCTGTCGTCTGTCTGTCTATGCAATGTATGTATCGACTCTAACTCAAAAATTAATGAACCGATTTTCATAAAATTTGGTATGTAAGTCACTTGGATGTGACCCTGGTTCTGATTAGTTTTGATACGATTCGTAAAAACAGAACTCGCCCTTTTTTGCGAAATAGCCCGTAAAAATTTCATTTATACGCTCTAGCTAAAATACTAATTTACCAAATATCGCAAAATTTGGTAGATAAGTCACTTGTTGGATACTTTGGTGCTGATTAGAATTTGATACGATTCGGAAAAGAAGAACTCGCCTTTTTTTACGAAATGGCCCTCAAAAATTTCATGTATCCACCCTAGCTAAAATGCTAATTGACCAAATTTCACAATATTTGGTAGATAAGTTACTTGTGGGACACTCTGGTGCTGATTTGATTTTAGTACGATTCGGAAAATAACAACCTGCCTTTTTTTACGAAATGGCCTGCAAAAATCGCCAAAAATCGCCTGGGGCTTTCACACTCCATTATACTTTAGGACTAACCGTTCTCAAGATATTTGAGATTTCTTGCATTTTTGTTACGCCGCTATCGGAAAAATGTCCAATTATAAAAAAAAATTGAATTAAAAATGCAAATTTAGTGTTATTTGGTGCAATTAAACTCAATCTAATAAATTATTAAAGAAATAAAGAAAATATGAATTTGAGTCTGCAGGGAAAATCATGTGCTGCCCACATCAGATTTTTATTTATATCTCAACCTATGGTCCTAGAACCTCGAAACATTGACTAACTTTTAAGTAGGACTGTTCTAAAACCACCTGCAAAGATCATGAAATTCGGTCCTGCCATTTTACCGTGATGGTGAGACTAACCCACACACTCAAATAGATTTTCATTTATTTTAATTCCTACTGTAATTTTGATTATACCAAAACAGGAAACCTAGCTAAACGACTTCAAGCCGGAATTTATTTAATAAATTATATACATATATTTATACTCCTTCATCTTTTAACATTTACTTCATTTTAAAAAATAATAGTTTTAATAAAAAGACATATTTATTATCTTGAAGACATATTTATTATTGAAGTTATATTTCTGTTATTATTTGCGAAAGTTTCATAAAATATTCTATATTTAGAATTTACTATATAAATTCTTTTTTAGAAAGATTTAATAATGTTCCTCTAGTATATTATATTTATTAATTTACTTTATATTTATTAAATTGATATAACTTTTATCAATTTGGGGATCTTCATACTTTCAGAATATTTATGGCCTATATATATTTACCAATAATAAAAGAATGATAAACATTTACACTTTACATCTGGTGTACTGATTACAACCATACTACATAGGCAAATATTTAAATTTTGCGAAAATAATACCTAAAATATTTTTATGTGGAAATCAATCGTTTTATTGCTTTTCAAAATGTTCGCCTTTAGCATCAATACATTTTTTCACTCGAATTTTCAAAAGAGTTATGCCATTCAGAACTAAGTATAGCAGAAACATGTGATTTATAAGCTTCAACTGCTTCTTTGGGCTGTGTAATTGTTGACCACGCTTTTTATTTTTGCTAGTTAGGAACAAAAAAGATCATTGGACGCTAAATCAGGTGAATAAGAACAATGATGCATTAAATCAATTTTTTTATGCTTCAAACAATTAATACTTTGAAATGCAGTGTGTGGGCTTGCATTGTCATGATGTAGAATCATGTGACGTTTCGCATTATTTTTCTGATTTGAGCAACCAAAGGCAGCAAATTGTCGTATACCAATCAGCATTTACTGTTCCACGATCCTCCAAAGCAACAGTTGCAACATAGTGGGATTTACCAAAAAAACGAAGAAATCATTTTCTTTGAAACACTTCGTGCCCGAACAACATTTGTAGTATTTGGTTCGTTTACAAACACCCAAACAGTAGATTGTTGTTTTGTTTCGGGTCCATAGGAATAAACTCCCATTTCTCGTCACCTGTTACAATATCAAAGACATCTTTTGAGGCATCAGTGTTCAATCGTTTGAGATTTTCCTTGTACTATTTAACACGAACATCCTTTTGAGTTTGAGTTAAATTGTGCGAAATCCAGCGAGCACATATCTTTTTGACTTTTAAATAATCATGTAAAATAGAATCGACTCGGGTCCTCGAAATGTTCGAAGATGCCTCAATTCCATCATATATGACACGACGATCTAACATGATCATTTGTCGCACAGCATAAATGTTTGCTGGCATCACAGCAGTTCTTGGTCAACCTTCACGAAATTCATCACTGAGACTCCTACATCCAAGGTGGAGTCATTTAAACCATTTGTAAATTGTTGCTTTGGGTGGTACTTTATCACCAAAAGTCAAAATCATTCGAACGGCAAACTGTTGCTATGTCAAACCTTCTTTTTCTACGATCCAGACCGTCCGACCTACCCGAAAGTGTAAGGTATGTGTTTGGACGAACGGGAAGTGCCACCCAATTAAACCGGAACCCAATAGATACGGCATTCACAGGAACCGTACCCTCTTTCCCTTACCACCAACCTTTCGAAAGGACTTACGGACCCACATATTTAATGTGCCACTACTCTGCGTGAACACGGGGAAAATTTGGGCAGAGCCGGAAATCGAACTCGATTCTTAATCATCAGACTATGCTCTATATTTTTGTAATTGAGTTTTTAACTTTTTTTTAATCTCGTTCTGTTACCAAGTTCTTTATCCTAACTTTTAAATTCTCCGCTAGGAGTTATGCAATCTTTTTTATTCGATCGGCCATGGTCACTTTACTGAAGATAGACCTAACGTGTATAATCATGAACCTTTCTTTGAAAAGTTATTTGGATTCTTAACGATTTTCTTTTGAACTCTGTATGATATCAAGGGATACAACGGAATGATATGGTCAAAGCCATGGATTTAAATTTAATAGATTGAACAGCCAGGTGGTATAATTGAAATAAATGTACACTCGGGGCCATTTGGGTGAAAAGCGATTGAGGACCTTTGGCTTATGTTAAATGTGTTACATATCACATCACGTCTCAACTGCAAATTTATCTTCTAGGCAACTCCAAGTGTATCGGGTGACCATGCATAAGCATTTGTTCTTGGCTCTACTGCTGAATGCTGCACTCTGCATCTTCTTCAAGGCGTCCATTATGTTGGAAGAACTTGAACTGCCCAGGAACAGAATAACAGCTATGGAAGAAAACGGGGTAGGTACGAACACGGAGGAAATACACTAACATACCACACTTTTGAAGGCCTGAAAATAAACAACGAAGAAGCTGGATGGAAATGGGATCAACGACAGAACTTGCAACTTCTGTTGTTGAGCTTGTCATTCAAGTTCAACGACAGAACTTGCAAGTTCTGTTGTTGAACTTGTCATTCAATTTCTGTTAGAAAAGCCAAACATTAAAACGCTTATATAACTTTTCAATACATCCTGGAAGAAAACTGACAAAGGAAAATTAGGTGACTACATATGTTTCGAAGACGTTTAGAATTTTCAGAAACAGTGACAACCACCTGCAACAAATGTTGCAAAAAAATGCAGTTCTTTCTTAGCGGAATGTTAAAAGAAGACACCGTTGACCCGAAGAAGAGAACTCAATACATCCTCGAAACTAGTGTAGTCACATAATTTTTCTATGCCTGCTTTCTTCAAAGAAGCATTAGAAGGTTATATATTTTCACAAGCAGGTGATTTATTTATTGGGATTAAAATGCTTGCCATTTCTGATGTGAAATAAATATCTTTTGACGCATAATGCTTAAGTTCAATACGGTGTCAACTTAATCAATCACAGCATAAATTAGACTAAACACCGTTAGGAACCCGTAACTACGTAAAATTTGCTACTGATTTCCATATAAAAACTGGTAGTGTTGCCTATTTGGAATTATTTAGCGGCTAACTTCACAGTTCTGCGCATTAAATGATTATGTCATTTTAAGTGATCCTTTCGAACGTTAAATGATTTCCAATCCTTCCTTTTCCACTTTCCTAGGCTGGATGCAGACTCCTGTACGTCCTGGCCAAGTACACCCGGATGACGACCTACATGTGGATGTTCTGTGAGGGCTTTTACTTGCACAAACTAATTGCCGCGTCCTTCGCTGAGCAAAAGTCGCTGAAAATGTTCTATTTCATAGGATGGGGTAAGAATTTCTATTTTCTTTTACTCTCAAAGCCTGATAGTTTGCAATCTCGCCAATAGGTTGCGTTCTCTGTCGTGAAATCATACCCAGCAAAGAAATGATTTAAGCTCTTATTAGGCGTCTTATTATCTTCAATGTATCCATTATGTTGGAAGAACTGGAGCTGCCTAGGAACAAAATAACAGCTATGGAAGGAAACGAGGTAGGTAGGAACGCAGAGGTAATACACTAATATACTACACTAATATACCACATTTCATCAGCAAAAAGTAACAATTAACTGCAAAAAAATTAGATCATAACGTAAAATGCAGCTTAAATAAAGTTAAGACGAACGTTTCTGAAATCGTTGTAGTTCCTTCTTCAGTGCAAACAATCCTAGACCTGGATGCTTGAATGAATATACTATGCTAGCCAAACAGAAAATGGCTAAACGACAGAACGCAATACATCGGTACCAGTTAATGGGACGAAAGAGTAGTGAAATGAAAAATCACAGTAAATGAAGCAAAATGAGCAAAAATAGATTCAAACAGAGAAATAAATTAAACAGGGTCATGCCATACCTCGGTAAAATAAGGTGTCATTCAAAAATCACTATCCAGACAACTGGAGTTTTTATTAATATACAAAACTCAATGAAATCTAAATAGAAAACTGAATAGCCCCTTTGAATAAAGGAGGCAGAAGAAAACTCAAACCGGTAACTTTTCTTTCAGCAATGATTCGCAATTGAAGATTTATTAATTTTTTGATTATGTCGTTTTGCCATTTTATATTTGGTCCGCATAGTCTAGCGCTCATTCAATGCTCTACAACTTCCTAATAGTAGTCCTAATTTTGTCCATCTCGGTTTTATTGACGAATTTGTTATCCTAACTTTTAAAATTTTTCACTAGTGAGTTCTACAATTACTTTTATTCTATCGAGCATGGTCACATTACTAAAGATAGGTTTAAATTGCACATGCATGGACTATTCCATACAAAGTTATTGGAGTACTTCAGACTTTTCTAAGAACCCGAAATATCAAATATCGCAATATAAAAAAGTAGAAATGCAATAAAACAATGGATAGAAACAGTAAAGTAAAAATAACTAATAAATAATAAGAATATTTTAGAGAACTTTGTTTTGCAATGCAATCATACTTTTGTGCAAAAGTGGAGCAAGAAATTAACCTATATCCTATTTATATAACTTTTAATATCGAATATTGTATAAGAAAAATAAAAGCGTTTTTTTTTTTATTATTATTATTGTGCTGATTGAATTGCGATTGACAAGTAGGCTCCGTACCTGTTGACCTTGTAGTGTCAGGAAAATCCTAAATCATAGTTAAGTCTCAAAATAATCGGATTTGAGAAAATAAATATTTAATTTGAAATAATATTTTAATGACTCCAATTATTACTTTTGCAGAAAAAAAATATTACAGCGAAATTAATTAAATCACGTCCATGAGGTTGGTGGTAGGGGAAGGAGGGTACGGTCCCTGTGGATGCCTCCCCCACTGGGTTCCGGTCTAAATTGGGTGGCACTTCCCGACCGTCCAAACAGTTACCTTACACCTTTCTGGTAGGTCGGACGGTCTGGGTTTCAACAACAACGTCCATAGTCATAAAAAACTATGAACTATGCAAATTAGAACCATAATTATGATATATTTTTTAGGCTTCTTTTTCTCTGGTGAGAGGAACGAGGATCAGGGATTCCCATAGACATTTAGGGCCCCCTAAAATTATTCATCACGGGCCCTTTTAATATTTTATTTTCTCTCTTCTTTGGGAAATTTTCATGTCTTCTCCAGCCTCAATATAAATACATATATATATATATATATATATATATATATATACCAGTATTTACAATTGATTTCTTCAAATTTTGTTGCAACTATTGCACTGAAATTCTTAGATTATGTAACACATTCAACAAAGCAGCGAACATGAAATGAAGAAAGAAAAATGACCATTGCCTAATAATATAAACTTATTTCTACGTCTTCTAAACATTTTATTCTAAAGGATATTTGCCAAATCCTATATAAACTACTTTGAGTCGTTTGAAATGTCCCTAACATTTTACTCAAACTCAGAAATCATGCATTTCAGAAGTCGGAATAAAAATCCCCATATCCCTCTAGAGTACTTCTACCACAAACATTTCTTTGAATTCTGGATTGGATGCGGTTAAATTTTTAAACTGTTTTCCTTCTCTAAGTAACTGAGGGATGTTTGTTGTTATGTGATCTAAAGCAATATCAAACTCATGTTTGCTATGTAAATTTCTTTGATTATTTTGTTACATAAATTCATGCATTTTCCCTTCTAGTTTTCCCTCTTTTCCCCGTGGGGACATTTGCCCTCCTGAGGTGGTGCTTTGCAGACGAGGAGTAAGTGTCCCTTTTCTCTTAGCTATTACATAAAAGTTGAAAACGTGTCTTTGTATTTGTGTATTTAGTTATGAATGTATATCTCACGGTTTTCTCCATGAATAGAGCATAGGCACGAGCGTAAATAAACAACCTGCGTAGTAGAATGCGCAGAAACGTAAGAGCAAAAGGGCATTATTTTTACCATAGCGCGTAATAGTAAATAGACGATGATGGCACATAAAAATTGAACCTAAACCCATTAAACATCGAAATTTACCTTTGTGGTGAAAATAAGTTATTTTGAATGCTTGAATAACAATTTATATTTAAATATTTCACTTGCTAAAGTGATTTTAAGTGAATTTACACTACTACTCAATTTTACCGTAGTCAGTCACTAGCGTTCTAAATATGTATACATTTACTAGAAAATGCTGTAGAGTGCTAGAGAGAAGGGAAAGGTACATAACGAGTTTTCCTAAAAGAACTCGTGCATGTCATTTAACGAAAGTGAATATTTTATTTTCCAGTTAATTAAAAATATCCATCCAAATAGATAAATTTAGATATATCCTACTAAAATTAGAGGTTAAACCATTGCACGTTTCTAAAGTAGCCTTTTTTAATACAGAAATAATGAAACTTTCCATACTACTAAGCAAACGAGTATTTTGTTTTGGAAACGTAAGGGCAAAATTAACCGTCTGACGTCACGTGCCCATGCTCTATACTTTGCCCACTAAGTCGATATTTGTGTAAAAAGGAAACTACAAATCTTCGGATATGAACGTGCTATATACAAAATCTAAAAAAGTCAATTGATTCCATTGTTTGCAGAAGAATAACGAAAAGGGTCTTCAAAAATCTGATTTGTGCAGTACATGACTTTCTCTCCAGACTCAAATTTATTTTCTCTTTCCTAATCCCGTGAAGTCGAGATTAATGACTCAGATACTTAATTGATATTATATCAAATTTGCAGTTTAAAAGCATCTTTTTTTTTTCAAATTCGGCAACTTAATGTATTTTAAGCCGTCGCCAGCGTCTCAAAATCCCACACAACGTAAATATCTCGAGAATGGTTCCTGTTGGAGTGATGGAATTGATCTTATTCGTTTAGACATCAAAAATAACGTATGGAACAAGCAATTAAATTATACATATTAGTATATATAGTCATATTTCAGATTTTAACGATTTTGAAGGTAATTTCGCGAAAAAGGCAGTTTCTAATTTTTTTTTTTTAATCGTGCCAAATCTGAGCAGTACTAGAGTAACCAATGTGTGACTTACCAAATTTTGTGAAATTTTGACGAATAGTTTCTGAGATAATGTAGACACATGCATTGCACAGACACACACACATCCACACACACACACACAAAGAGAGACAGACGAACAGACGTCATGCTAAAAATAGTGGACTTGTGTTCTAGAATGATCCAGAGTAATCCAGTGTTCTAGACTGATTTGTGTTCTATAGTGATCCTGAGTAATCCAGTATCCTAGAGTGATTTATGTTCTAGGGTGATCCAGAGTAATCCAGTGTTCTAGAGTGATTTATGTTCTAGAATGATCCAGAGTAATCCAGTGTTTTAGAATGATCCAGAGTAATCCAGTGTTCTAGAGTGATTTGTGTTCTAGAGTGATGCAGAGTAATCCAGTGTTTTAGAGCGATCCCGGGTAATACAGTGTTCTAGAGCGATTTGTTTTCTAGAATGATCCAGAGTAATGCAGTGTTCTAGAGTGATTTGTATTCTAGAGTGATCCAGAGCAATCCAGTGTTTTAGAGCGATCCAGGGTAATACAGTGTTCTAGAGTGATTTGTGTTCTACAATATCCAATTTTCGCCGACGCGGGGGCCGAACGGTCAAGGCAAGCGTTTCCTAGTGATCGTTCGGCCGCTGGGTTGTGGGTTCGAGTCCCACCTTCAGGCATAGATGTTGTGTCGTTGGGCGCGGTGTGATCCTACCCCCACTGGTGCACCGGGGCAACGTCATATGACGGCTAAAAGGTTCACGGTTCTGGTCGGTGTATAGGCGAATGATGAAAAGACTCAATTGCCTGGCCATTAGAAAAAATATATATATGTATTCAATTTTCGTTTCATTTAACGACTGGCCTTATTTCTAAATGGCGACGTTGCAAAAACACCATAAATACTGAAATATCTCGAAAACGATTGGTCCTTAATTGTAGTAATTGATCTGATTTTATTTTTTCGTTCGTCAAAAATTGCGTATAAAACAGGTACTTGATCAATAATGAACATTTGCGTTTACTTTCCCCACAATACATGGTAAGGGAAAGTATTGGAATCCTGTCGAAAATTGAAAGTCGAATTTTCGGCGGATCTACTCGTTTTGAGTCCTCCTGAACACGAAAAAACCATTTTTACTCTGGCGTCTGTGAGTGTGTTTGTCTGTCTGTGTAATGTATGTATCCAATCCGGCTCAAAACATGTGAGACAGAATTTCACAGAATTTGGCACACACGTCACTTATAGGTTACCCTAGGGGGCAAACTTGAAATAGGACGAAGATAAGACTAAAAAAACGGATTTAGTATTTAATTTAATTTTTAACACTAAATTTAATTTTAATTTTAGTACTAAAAATTATTTATTTTTTAATTACTGTATGTTATTGAATTGAATTTTATTTTATTAAATACCTCACTATTAAATGAAAGAAAACAAGTATCAATATTTTTTTATAATTTCATCGGATACGGAAGGATGTTAAAAATAGAAAGATACGCTATTTCAAAATGTTACTGTCCCTTTAAAAATGCGATTGAGATTGAACCAATCCAACTCCAATCCTCCAAGAAATTAGGACATAAATTAAGTTCTATTTATAAACATTGCTATTCGATTTGAAAGAGTAAATACAGATAGTATCTAAAACTGGAAACGAATTTCCTTTTCCATCCTCGATTTAAAACTCCAATAAATTGATCTTTAGGAGGAAAGCATTTTATCTCTTAAAGGGACTATTTTATAGATGGCTCACTCTATAAAATTCTTTGAAAAGTGGAAGAGTCATAAAAGTTTTACGGTTTTATTTTCCGAATTCTAGTTTATATACAAGATTTCTAAGGAAGTTCTTTAGCAATCCAATAACTTTGTAAGGAAAAGGCCACGAGTGTGCACTTTAGGTTTGTCTACAGTAAAATGACCATGACCGATCAAATAGAAGGGATTGTAGAACCCCTAGCAGAGAATTTACAAAAATAATGAACTCATTCAAAATTAATTCATAATTTCAAAATTCATTAATATTTTCAAAACTAATTCATATTTTCAAAATTCATTCGTAATTCCAAAATTCATTCATAATTTCAAAATTAATTCATATTTTCAAAACTCATTCGTAATTCCAAAATTCATTCACAATTTCAAAACTCATAATTAGGATATCGAACTCAACAACAAAGTAAAATATACAAAAAAAAAAAAAAAGCCGAAGGAAATACTGCATAGGAAGTGCTGTCATAGTAAATGCTGCATGTAAAGATGTTTTATCCTTCTGGTTCTTAAAAGAGACTCCAATGTATAGTATATGAAAGTGTATAGTATATATAGAGCCTCCAATAGTATATGAGATCATTATTTTCTTTTGTCTCTTTCAATAGTATTGATGAGTTTCTGTTTTGTTACACAAAGCTTTTAAATACATTTTAAGCTAATCCCGTGTTCTCAACTTTAAATGGTAATCATATTCGATCATCGACCCACCCGAAGGGAAACAAACCACTAGAATCAATTCGTCGCAATAGCAAAACCGCTCTGCGCAGCACATGCACCAATCCGAGCGGCAAGCGGCCAAAGCCACCACCACGGGCACCGGCAGCACGCCCTAAGCCTGAATCTCGCCTAGCCACCACACCGAAGTCATGGTAAATCAAAGTTACCCGAGAAATAATATGAAACACCTACGGAAAATCTACGTTTGAGAAATGCCGGTACGGCCAGAGCAACATCAGTACGCGGGGACCGACGCAATGGCTTCCCCTCAGGAAACTTCCGTCGCCTT
>OX578152.1:111888761-111898761 GCA_951213105.1 Amaurobius ferox | reverse complement strand
AAGAGTTTCAGAAAGTCTGCCTCTATTTCAGACAATTTTTCCTGCTCTAAAATGAAATGTTCCCTGTTCTCACTTTATCCAGGGCCATATTAAGGCAGGGGGTCACTGGCCCCAGTGCTCCCAAAAGCGACTTATGTAGCAGAGAGCAAACTTATCGAAATTGCGCCCATAAGTGGGAATTTCAGAATTTATGCAGAGTACAAATTTATATGTATTTGACAACAAAATTATTAAAAGTGTCATTTTTACTCATTAAAATACATAAAAATGGGAAAAAAATATTGATAATTCGCCGATAGTAGAGTTTTATTTCAGTTTAAGTGGAGAAGTGTCACTATATCTTAATCCTCTACTATGAGTGGGGGCCCCCGAATTTTTACTTGTACCCAGAACCCCGGGAAAGCTTCGTAGGGCCCTGTCTTTGTTTGCAACCGATCCAGATTTTCGAAAACGCTTTACTAACCTAATACTGGTTGAATCGTTGTGGATTTTAAAGCACAGAGGTAGTTTTTCTAAAACTCTCCAATAACACTGTCACAAGTACAGAAATATTTCATTAAAATGAAACTATCTTTCTTTCTGAGAAAACATGATGGTCTATAATTGATAAAGAAAAAAGGTGTAACGATTGTCTGACGTATTATAAAGAGCAAACGACATTCCTAATGCATTTTCAAGATTATATGAGTGCCAATTAACTGAAAATAATTCTACTATTTCAATTTCTCGATGCATTATACGCTGTTCATTTTAATGATTTTTTGATCACATCGTGTAATCTTTCACATTTATACTTATATTGAATGTACCTTTATTTCGTTTCAATCTGAGTGAATTTAATCAGCAAACAAACTGGAATTGCATCCACCCCACCTCTTCTACATGTTTACTTATTTCCTGTTTCAGCTTAATCTCCTCTTCCTATGTAACATAATCCGTGTTCTTGTAACCAAACTCCGGAAGACACACAGAAATGAGCCAAGGCAGTTCAGGTGAGAAACCAATCTTTATCATCTTCAATCGGCCAAAAATGAACACCGCTCGCTTATCCGGCTCTTCGGGTGGTATGCAGTAAAACCAAATATATCATTAGACTCGGGATTATGCCTTCTATAAATAAATGTGCATTTGATTTGCATAAAGGGTCATCGTCATATTAAACTTCGTTTTCTTCAAAGAAAAACAACTTCTTTCAATAAGACATTCTGGTTCTCCAGACCAAAGTGGTACCCCAGATTCATATCAAATTCATATATTTTACTCAAGCGGTTGGGAGTTATGGCTGTTTGGAATTTCGAGCTTCTAAAATTAAACGATTGTTGCAGTTTTTATTCTATATTTTCTGAGATAAGCATCCTATCAAACACTAAGTCCTGTTTCATATTGTGATATTAAATTGCCTCAACAAAATGTATACCCTATTTCAGCTTCAATTTCAATTTTTTTTTCCTTGCAAATTTTGTAAAAAAAAAAAAATTGAACAATGTGTATAGTTGGTCAAAATGTTCGCAATTATAGCACGTTACCCTTCATTTTAAAGAGCTTGAAAAAATTTTTTGATTGATATCAAGTTTGGCAATGTACCGGGGTGGGGATAATTTTCCCTTCCCTTCAGGAAGCTAATGGACACAAAACTATTATGGCAGCTATTTTTCACTACAATGATTGAAACTCTTAAGTTTCGTGATCGAGCCATAAATAACCCTTTTCATGTATAATTATGTGAAATTTTGTCCTTTGCTGCTATGCTAAAAAAGTATAAAATTTCGAATAAATTTCAAAGTTTTCGCTTGAATTTCAAAAAATTCTATCTAATTCTAGATTCTTCGTTAACAAAGCCGGATAAAAAGTTTTGGGAAAATTCATTAATACTGGGTATATTTATTTTGCCCTAATGAAGCATGACGAAAATTTTACCTATTGAGATTTTTTTGATTGAGAGCCGTATAAAAAATTAATTTTTGCCTATCACAACTAAATCCCCTTCTATTTTCTGATAATTTTTATATACCACTTTACTTCTACTTTCATTTTATATTCTTTCGGATATGATGTTATAAATTTTGAAAAGGATTTTATCTGTATAAGGATTCATCCTGTATAAGAGACTATTGCGGATTTCTCAGAAATCATAGCAAATTTTGGGTTTTCATTGTTATATTCGTGTTCAAAACTTTGAAATCTTTAAAGAAAATGGCTACTTTTATCTCAGAAGCATGAATGTATCAAAATTGGTTGTTTAATATTATTTGAATACCGTTTTGGTTTTGCGGAACGCCCTGTTGTAGAACAGGGCGTTCTACAACAGGGCGTTCCACAAAACCAAAAAGGTACCTAATCCTAAGCGTTTACTGTAATCCTAAGCGATTAGAATGTTACTGACGGGGGACAGAACAAAAATATGTAATACTCTTTATGGTGATTGGATTTAAAATAAATAACGTCTACCAGAAAAATTCCTAAAATTCTTGTTTAAAAATTTTTATAATCATTGATACATTTTATTGTAAAAATCTTAATGACGGACGACGATGATCACAAAACCATATTCAATAAGTAGTACTGAATGATCGATTAAACACATTCTTACTTTTAAACTGTATAGCAGCCAAGAAGAGAATCATTTGCAATGCAAACACACTGACTTCCTATTTTGTCTAAATTAGTCATTCTTAAACTAGGAGTCACAAAATTTTTTGGTGAGTCACAGAAAATTTGAATACATATATATTTCGCTAGTTGCTTCTTTAATAAATTTTGAATTGTATATATTTTTTTTGTTATATTTGTCCGAAGCTGTACCAAGGATAGGTTCTTATATTTTTATTCCCTGGCAACTATACAAGCCGATATTCGGTGGTGGACATAGATTCATTTACGTTGTTTATGTTCCTCTGCGGAAGATTTTGCCATAAATGTTGTAACTGGTCAGCTAATTCAGCGGTATTCTGAAAAGGCCACAATTACCGTTCCAGCATGTCGTCTCATACGTATTCCATTGGTAATAGGTCTGGGTTGCCATGGGAAGGTATTAAGTCATCGAAGACATTTTTGAAAAAGTCATACAGTACGTGGTCGGGCTTTGTCTTGTTCGTAAATATAATCTGGGAGACTTGATACCATAGGCAGAATCGGCAGCAGAATATCTTCGACGTACAAGTGAGCCGTCAGATTGACTGGTGGCACAACTAGAGATGATCAACTGTCCAACGTGATGGCTCTCCCAGACTGTCACACGCGTGTGATGGCTGTGTGACTCTCGACAATAAATGTAAGATCGGAACGCTGGCCAGTGCTCCTCCACACACGTATGTGGTTGTCATCAGCATTAAGAGCGAAGTGGGATTCGTCGCTACAGATATACTTCCAACCAGACACTGCCCGGGCTGACCGAGCTCGGCACCAATCCCGGCGTATCTGCTTATGTTGATGGGTCAGTGGTAGGCACCTTAATGGACGCCGCAGCCTAATCCCTTCTTCCGCCAGTCGTCTCCGAATAGTACCCCTTGATAGTGATGCATGGAGGATGGCAAATGACTTTGAATGGCTAATAGCGACGCCCTTGGTGTGGACTGGCTCCTCTCCTGACTGCACAATCCTCTCGAGCAGTTGTCTTCCTGGGGTATCCTGAGCCTCTGCGACGGATATGCCTTCACTGATTCACTGTTGTCAACATCGTGCATCTAACAAATCGCTCTGACCAAGATGACGACTAATACATCTGTTGGACTAACCAGCTTTCTTTAGGCATATGGTGCGACCTCTCTCTAAATCCGACAATTATTCGTTCCGCCGTTGAATACGTCTCAAAGGCATCTTTGTACACAACTTCCATTATCAAAGCAGAAAATCCAGTTTCAATTTCACTGAGTAAGAACACCGTCGTTTTAAATGCTGCATGATGCGTCATTCTCCTGCACGTTGCATGAGAACTATAACATCATTGAAGATGACAGTTTTGATCATTTGCACAACTCTTAAAGCGACATTTGCATGCCGAGTTCCGCGTGTATAGTTCAAATTTTTATAGGTGCAAATATTTTTTTGCAACAGAGTGTATTACATACAAAATGTGAGCATATTTCACAACAATTAATACTTTTATAATTTTATGTTATTTTTTAAATAAATTTATCGTGAATGATTTATGCAGTTTTGAGTTGGTGTCATTCGTTTTGTAATAAAAAATAAAGTAAAAAATGATTATTCACGTAACATTATAGAAAATTTTGATTTTTTAATGAATTTTTCAAATTTCATTAAAAAATTTGCGGGTTTTCCAAACATACGATTGCGCTCAAAATCAGTAGGGTTCTAGTATTTACTGATTGTAATATTTGTATCAAATTTCGTTAAAAATATTGCATTTGTTCGTAAAATATCGCTTCTACACATATATATACACGCAGAGACAGACATCACCTCAAAAACGTTCGATTCGTGTTCAAGGATGCTTGAAACGTGCTCTTCCGTCGAAACCTCAAATTCAAATTTTTGACACCGTCACAGTACTTTTCTATACATTATACTATGTATATAGGGAAAGTAAAAATCAAAAATTATTCTGACAAATAGTTAGAGTGTATTCTTTAGGTGTTTTACAACTGCTTAATGCTCATTTTAAAATAAAAGAAGTTGTTTATTAGATGCATTTTATAAAAGACGACGGTTAAACTCGAATTCGCGACCTCATAACAGTACTTTCAAATACAGTTTAAAAACAGCTTTTCTTGAATCAGGGATTTCTATTGATATGAAATATATGACTTGTATGACAGCATATCTCGGCGAATGGAAGTTCGCTGGAATGGTAAAGATCGAGAAACAAAATATTAAAAATATCCAGTTCTGGGAGTGACATAGATGAACTAAAGGCCCAGAGAGCCATAGTTATTTCGCAATTTATTTATCACTTAAACGTGCACAAATAATTTTTAGAATATGAAAATTTTTACCTTTAATGTACATAATATGGAGCATAATTTTTAAATATCATGTCTTTACTATATTGTAAAATAATATATTTTAATTTTTCGTAAAATAATTACTAATGGGCCACAATTCTTCCTCTTGCCATATATACATTTATGGCATGCTTTTTTTTCCATATTTTATACCAGAACACTTTGAACGATTACACAAAACCATATATTGAATCAAAGTGTTGCACACTTTTAGAAATATAAGTTTTGTATCACTTTTTCATTCCAAGAAAAGCCCACAAGATCTAATTACTTCAATTTCTTATAAACTAGCTGTGTAAAAGATAGCAAGAAAATGTTAACGGAGGAATAAAATACGAGTTTTAAAAGGCGGAAACTTTATTCTCTTAACCACATAAAACATTATACTATTCATTAATAATCTCGAAAATGTTGAATCCAACATACAATCTAAACCAATTTTCTGTTCAGACAATATCTTTATCTACAGCTAAAATATTAAAACTTATCCTACTTGCAGAGATACATTTAGCCTGGATAAATGATTGATTTGCTTCTAAGAGAAATAGTTCGAAATATGCGCAATAGATGGCGCTATCTAGACGTACAAATGTGAATGGATAAAGTGCGCCATCTATTTATCATCCTGCGAATTATTTCTCCTACCTGCAAATCAATCATTAACGTCTTCATAAAGGATAAGTTTTAGTATTTTAGTTGCAACCCAGAAAAACTTATACTTGGGCAATTTGTGACATTCTGTTTGTTATGTGGGTTTTAACCACACGTCCTGTTAGAACACATAAATCAGTGGTATTGTTTATTAAAACAATCTCCGACATTGGCCGTGTCGCATAAAAATACATGAAAATCAAATTCTCGGAAAATGAGGACAACGGACATGATATAAAACGTTAACAAAAATATTTATTGACAAAAGGAAATTAAAATAATAATAAAAGAACATATTTAATTAATTCAATCAACACTCTTACTAAAGCATACTTATTATTCACTGACATACGTGTTTAACACTTTTTTAAATCATAAACATTTAAAATATACATATTTAAATTCCCTTCATTTAAGTTCCCTAATAAATTCTTTCTAATTATTTCATTCAAGTGGAAAGTAAAATATAATGTCGAGAGAGTGCAAATATTAACTAACAAATCGTCATCAGAACTGATAGTATAAGAGACATGCATTCAGTACCTTCAAAAATATCATAGGACAGTCACTGGAAGCGGGAGCCCTTCGACCACGGAAACGCCGGTCATCGCTGCGTCTTTTTGGGAGAACTTTTCTCTCCGGAGCACACAACCAATTCTCTCCGTTCTCGCTGAAGTCTCCAACTAAACTCTCTCGAACATCCGAAAAATGTCTCCTCCTACACAATTAAGCCCCAGGTTTGTTACTGGTTCCCCCAATTGAAGCCCCTGGTATTTTCATTGGATATTTCCAAAAATGCCCAGCTATTGGGTGCTGTGATGACAGGAGGATGGCGATCATCCCAGAATTAATATCTGGCAGGTGGACCGAGGGTTCTCACGACCTTGCGTGCACGTGCAGCCGAACCGGACAAGGGTCAGCTCTCCCCAAGAGCGCCCTGCTGTGCGCCCCTTTGTAACTGGGCGATCTTTGTCCATATTTCCCAGAAACATGGCTTGCTCATCCTTTTGCAGGTGTTCTCTTAGGGAACTGTATATGAATTAAAGGAGAAGTACAGGGACCATCTTTGTAGGTTACACTCCTCCATAATTTGCAATGTCCCAAATTTGCCTTGGGACATTCACCCCCTTCTCCGTAGTAGAACCGTGCCATAGGCTAGTAATCACCTAAAAAACCCTGTAATTGTATTTACACACACACATATATATATATATATAACACAATAATGTCACAATGCACACCAATGTCATTAAACTCATGGAGAAAGAAAGTATCAAATATTTTCTGTCCGACATATCTCTCAGTTCTATAGCAATTCTAAGTCCAATAAATTGGCTGTCCAAAAGTTGAAGGAATATCCATAATAGCCATGATAAACGTAAAGTTCAAAAGTTTGTATAGAGTCTTAAAAAGTTCTTTTTCAGGAAATTGTACTAGAGGGTTTGTGGCTATAGCACGCCACTGTCTCCAATTTCAGTGTCATGGTAGGTGCAAAGAAAATCGAGAGCTTGGAGATCTGCAGATGGAGCATAACACTGACATGGAAGTGAAAATTGTGATCTTTGAGAGTTTATGTGAAAATCACGCCACTGAATAATCGTATCACTGTGATGGAAGTGCAAAGAAAATTGTAAGTCTGGAACTCTGTATGTGGATGACGTTACTGCATCACTTCTCGCTGTGGAGTAAGCATGTGGGAAGTTTTCTTGTGAGAACAACACACCACTGTTTGCATCATATAACTGAATTATGCATGGAAGAATCTTAATTGCGGCACACACTTTATCGATACACCAATGCATACATATACATACAGTCTGATGACACAAATTCTCTCTCTCGAATTTACAATACCCATTAAACATTAAGTCCCTGATTTTTTTTTTTTTTTTTTTACAAAAACTAATTCCCTTCTTAATTCGCCATTATTCATGTGACATTCTGTTGTACAATGATCAAATACTAAATCTGGAAATAACAAAGTGCTAAATTTGTATACATGCAGTTTACTAAAGGCTTCTTTTCTCTTACACAGATGGAAACACTTGGTTCTTATATTATTTCATGTACGCAGATCATTCTAGATCTATTTCACTTATTTAGTGTTGTTCTTTAAGCTATTTTTAGTTTCTTGATTGAATTTAGCTTACTTTTGAACATATCCGAAGACATTTCTACCTCTCTGCCACGCTGGTCAGAAAACCAAAAGGTCGGAGTCCATCTCTGGGCTTATTGCATAAATGTTTCGCAAATTATATATCAATATATTTTACTGATGCCATAATCTTAATCGGGCACATTACTAAGTATATTTAGAAATAAAAAAATCTAATGCTCGGAAGAGCATAACTTTCCATATATAATGCAATGCATTTACTTCTTTCACAGTGAAAAAATGATGTACTAGATCCAAGGCACAGCGGTTTTAAAGGTGAATTGCACATTTGCAAATTTTCTTCTATGTAAAACTATTTCGAAGTATCCAATTAACTTACATTTCAGGCAGCTGTAAATTGACGATTATCAACTGTGATAGCATTCGAAATAAGTAATAGAAATCATATATTAATATATTTTAATAATTAATTCATCAATTTGGCGTCATTTTCGTTTAACTTGGCGTTCTTTTTTCAATTTTGATGAAAATTTCGCCAATCTGGGGCGAAATATTGCCAATTTAGCGATATTTCGCTAGATTATTTACCAAGTTCACCAAATGTATCGCCAAGCTTTACAAGCAAAAGAAGAGAAGAGCATTTCTAGATGGTATGCCCGTTGTATGACGAAATTCAAAATTTGCAAAACATTACATCCTATTAACGTCATTATTATCCAGTTGGCGACATTTTTATAATACTTACGACATTTTAGTCAATTTGGCAACATTTAGTTGCCAAGTTGGCGATATCCCGCTAAATTCGGCGCAAAAAATTTTCGCCAAGCTTTACAGACAGACGGGAGAATGAATGAGTTATTTTTATATTAGATTCTTATATTATTCTCAAGATATTGAATTTTCGTCAATTAGTCGCCATTTTCATTAGCGTCCTATTTTAACAATCTGGCGACATTTTCATCAATTAGGCAATTTTTAAAAGGAAAGTCGCCAAGTTACGATATATAGTCAAATTAGTTGCCAAAATTACGCCAAAGTTACGGATGTTCTATTAGGTTATTCTGATAGTAGATAAATGAATATTGTAAGGCGTCAAGATACAAAACCATTACCCAAAGTATCTTTTCCCTTGAATGGAATAAACTAGATCCACAAGAATTATGTTAACAAATATGTTGTATAATATTACATATGAAAAGTGATCCTATTTCACGATAGTTAATGCTTATTTTGTGACTTTTTGATAAATTTATTTTAAAATTTTGCAGTATCTCGAGAACAGCTCACACTAGCGTTATAAAATTTATGTCAATCGTATTCTAATAAAAAATTACACAAGAAATGATTATTTACGTAACATTATTAAAGACATAGATTTTTTAATAAATTTTTCAAATTTTCGTTCGAAGATTTATGGGTGTTCTAAACACTCGATTGCGTTAAAAATTAATAAGCTTCCAGTATTCACTGATTGTAATTTTTGTACCGAATTTCGTTTGAGTCGCTTCATTTCTCCATGAGATGTCGTCTCCACAATCTCATGGATATACTTTCATACATACCACACACACATACTTTCACATACATACCCACAAACATCATTTCCTTATTTAGTGCTCATACCAAAAATCCATAAAAAGCCTGTTAAATTTAGACCTGTCACTATAGGTTGTAATACCTATTTAACCAAAGTGAATTCCATTTTATTAAAACTATTAACACCTGTTATGAAGAAAATACGAAAAGAGGGCTCAGTTATGATTAAAAACAGTTATGAAGTGGTCGACAGATTGAAAACTTATTCTGAAAGATTTTATTTTAGAACGTTTGATTTTAAAGACCTATTTAACAATATCAACTTACAAGATCTCTTTGATATTTTAATGGAAATTTATATTACATCAGATTTACACAAATATGTGGAAACCAACAAGTACAAAAGCCTCCTTAAGATTGTCATATTTGAGAATATACTATATAATGGAATCGCATTTTATAGACAAATCAAAGGCATCCCAATGGGAGGGGGATGTTCCTCGTTACTTGCGGATTTTTACTTACATCATTATGAGAAAGGCACGCATTTAATTAGTGAAATACCATTCTTTAGATTCGTTGATGACGTCATGATTGGAGTGGATAATCAATATACTATATTTGATTTTACATTCTACCCACCGTGTCTTGAACTAATCGAATCGGAGTCAGCGAAGGTAGGAACAGTTGATTTCCTTGACATCACTATTTATTATAATTTGGAACAGAAATT
>OX578152.1:111853761-111886261 GCA_951213105.1 Amaurobius ferox | reverse complement strand
TAAATGCAACATTATTGGAAAGTAGATCATGATAAAGAGAGATAATAACTTTATATAAATCTTTAATGACAATATTATTAAATAGGTCTTTAAAATCAAAGGTATGGAAACCAAGAATTTGTGGAAGCTTGTTAAGGTGATTTACTAAATTAAAACTATTGTTCAAAATAAAATATCCTGAATTCCTAAATTTAAGAGATTCATTAATTCTATTTAAACAGTTAAGCAAGTACTTACTAGCTGTAGTGGTAAAGGTATTATGTCCACAAGTGACTGTTCCAAAACTGAGAGGTGATTTATGGAATTTAGGAACCAAAGTAACATAAGGAAATTTTAAAAACTTACAATTAATATTTAATTTAACAAGATGAATTCTTGTTTGAAACTGTGCTTTATGATGGAACTGAATTCTACAAACAGCGTAATGGCATTCCGATGGGGGGGTGCTTGTTCATCTATTCTGGCTGATATATACCTGAACAAATGCGAGGAGGGAACACATATTTTAAACGAGATTGTATACATACGTTATGTGGATGACATATTATATGCATGCCACGATGACCGGGATCACTTAGATTTTACTTTTTTCCTTCAAATTTGACATTAACAGAAACTTCTCATAATATTGATAATAGTATTAATTTTTTAGATTTAACTTTATATAAACTTTCTAATGGTAAAGTAGGTTTTAAATTATATGATAAAAGAAAAGCATTTAATTTTAAAATTAATTACATTATTAATTGGCATTCTTGTCTGCTTAGAAATGTTTTCAGGAACATTATTATAAATTTTTTAACAAGAAGCAAACGTTTAAATAGCAGTGCTGAAAATCGTTATATAAGTGATCTGGGCTATCTAAAGGAAGCAATCGAAATGGGTTACCCTCTACGTTTTCTCTGTGACATTTTATGTAAATTTTACGGCATAACCGTAACTGAGTGTTACGACTTGTATTTGAGTGGGAGAGCACTCTCAGTCTGAGATGGAAATGGACAGCGGCTGCATTGCGGAAGTCTGGGTTAACTGTCTGAAAGAAATCATTTTGTACAAAGTAAGAGTCTTTTGCTTTTCGGTGAGGTGTATGCGTGGCTTATTTTTCTTGGTATATTGGTATTGGATGTAAGTCATTTTTATAGTATTTTGTGTTTTTATTTGGATGTAGTAAAGCTCGTAGTTATTGTATAGGTGTAGGGACTGTATAGGTTTTTCAACTTTTTTCTTTTTTACATTTAAAGTTTTAGTATATGTACTTGGTTGGCGACATTGTATCCGCTTCCGGAAGTGTCGTCATGACATAAAGCTAGCTAAACCGGGAAGTGGGGGTCACAATCCCCCCCGGCGAAATTTTGATGCAATGTCTTTCTTCTTTTTTCTTTTTCTATTTATTATATATATATATATATATATATATATATATACAGATATATATATATATATACAGATATATATATATATATACAGATATATACAGATATATATATATATGGGTAAAATGCCTGCAAAAATTCGTGGTATTTCTATTGGGCGCATTCGTGACTCAAATATTTCGCCTTTGACTTTGACATTAAATATTTCTTAAATTACAGTAAGAAAATGTTTTAATTTAGAGTGTTTCTCAAACATTTCGCTGCAAGTGTAACCTATTTTATATTTTTATATAGCTTTTACAGTACAAAGCAGAGAAAGTCAAGGAACGAGAAATTTGTCAAACAGCTGCGACGTCAGCAGGCACTTTTTTTTTTAATATAGAGATATTTGTTTAAGTGATATCGTGCCCATAGACACATAGTGCACAGAAATCAATTAAGAAATGAACTATTTCTATTCGAGGATGCTCAAGACATGTCAATCCATCTAAATCAGAGGGTCTGATTCTTGAGGCCATCACGATACTTACACTATGTCTGATAGGGAAAAAATATAGGAAAAACAGTAATAGTGTATATGTTATTTCTCCCTACTGCTCTAAAAAGATTACAATGCTCTGTTGATTTCATTTTGGCGTAAAGAAATTCCTTTAAATCTTCGGTTATTCCAGTGTTAATATTCCTTTGCATCCTGGGTGGTTGGCAGGGTTACTCTTTCTCTAATTTGTATCGATTTATGCCGGCCCCAAAATAGATTTAAATTGAATGTTTGGGAGGAAATCTCTTGTTTTCCTTCTCAGCTTATTTTAAAATGTTTTATTTTTCTAATTTTTTATAGCTTCACTGTTTCATTCGTTTCAACCTTCGCTGGTAACCTTCAATATTTTTAACGAAACTCGTACACTTTGTTAGGAACGAATAAATTCTTAAAAAGTTGTGATGACGATTTATATTCTATAATACTTTGCATGTCTTAAGTGCATTCGAACGGAAGTCAGCCATACTCACAGAACTCGTCTACAAAGGGGAGTCCTCAAATTTAGGATCACGTTCGTAGATAACAGCATCCATGAACCGGTTTCGCGCTTTTGACGTAAAGAACGTCTATGGTCAGAGTATCGGATTGCAAACAGAGAGTTACGAAAAATGTAAACACTTTGGACACTTATATTTCTAAACCTAATAGATAAAAATATAAACAAATTATTCTGGTTTTGTCGGAAATAGGGTACTATTTGTAAACACACAAATAATTTCAATATTTTAATATTTTAAACTATTTTTTTTTCGGAAAAGAAAATGTTTTTACCCGATCGAGTTGGGCACAATCGTAACTTTGGAAACGCCCGCTGTAGACGGGTTCTGCGATTAGGAAAATCCAAAGATTTACCGGGTGATACTAGTAAGTTTGTATGACAGTGGTAAAGCTGAATATCGAGGCTATGGTGAACCAAATAGGATACACACCGTAAAATTTAAGAACTTTTCGTTCGAGCTAATGCATCGCCTGCCCCTATAAAATTCCAAAGTTTCAATTATATATCTCTGTATGGCTTTTAAAAATGATTACAAATGTTCCACAAATGACTAAAAATGAAATATTCTACAAATGACTACAAATGAAATGTTCCACAAATGACTACAAATAAACTGTTCTACAAATGACTACAAATGAAAAATTCTACAAATGACTGCAAATGAAATGTTCTACAAATGACTACAAATGAAATGTTTTACAAATGACTCGCTTTTCGTACATAGATAGCTAAAATACCGAAATTAGAACCACCTTTTCAAAACGCAGTTCAAAATATTAGAATATCAAAATTATAACAACTCTATTTAAAAAACTAAGAACTCCATCCGAAATCAAATTATATATCCTCATGGGGTTTTCAAAGGGCTACATATTATTTCTCTACTGTCTAGTACTTTGATCTATGAAAAGATAAGAGCATTATAAAACATCTTCTAACTTCTTTAAAGTTCTAACTAAAAATGTCTAATTTTCTTTAACTTATTAAAATGATTGCTTAAATATTATAAGAACTTTGAAAAACCTATTATGGATCTAGAAACTGGATTTCTGACTGAATACTTTTGTTGCTAACTGTTTATATCCATATTTTATAGTTTAGAAGATATTTCGAAAGGAAAAACCCGTTCAAAATATTAAACTATTAAAATTATTTTTATGTATCCATAAATGATACCCTGATTCTGACAAACGCAAGTATGAATAGCTTATATTTTTATCTGTTAGGTTTGGAAATGTAAGTGCCCAAAGTGTTTACATCTTCCGTAACACTCCAATTTTAAAAAGAGATACCCCAATCATAAATGTTATTCAAGTCAAAAATAAAATGGAAACGTGTGTGTCTGTGTGTGTGTGAATATAAATTATTAAAGTTTTGACTTGATAATTATATAAACATACAATCAATTAAACCCTATACACATAGTATTTGTAACCAGTGAACCACATGTAAACTGAACATTTTTGACACTTATTTCAACAAAAATGTATAAATAGAAATAAGGAAATGAATAATCTTGTAAATACTCTTGTTGTATGTCTTGAAATATGTCTTGTGAATAACCTTGAAAATACTTTTGTAATACTCGTGTAATTCAAAAGTATGAGTTAACTAGTCATTCTCATCCACGCTCCGCTCAGACAAAATGGTTAATGGTCATTTAATGGGACACCTACACACTTAACAAAAGTTCGAAATATCAAAAACCATTTCATACGAGTATTTAAGCATACGAATGGCACAGATAAGGGGACGGTGGACGTTGAAATGAGCAAAAATTGACTAAAAAAGTTTTTAATATATAACATTATTTTACACATTTGCTTACGGGTAGAACAGCGTCCATCCCAAACGAAGAATCTCCCAAAAGGACAGATATTTGTTATACCCTATCCCAAACAGTTCGATCCCCCTTTGCAGACATTGGCGTCCATGGAAATCGCCGACAGAAACATTGCACCTGCTGCAGCAGGGGAATCGAACTGTTTGGGATAGGGTATGTCAAATATCTGTCCTTTTGGGAGGTTCTTCATTTGGGAGAGACGCTATTCCACCCGTAAACATAAGGTTGAATGCATTTTTTTTTCGAAACGGAATTTTCAAAGGTTTTACATTTTTGAAATGCTCCATGCGTCTTAATTTTTGTCTGAGATGCATGAAATTTGGCAAGAAAACAGACACCTCTCATACTTTTTAATGAAACTGGGTATGCATTTTATAATTGGACTTTATTAAGGTAATTAAAAGTGAATAAGAACCTAATTAAATGATGAAAATTAAGTTTTAATGCAGAAAAATATTTTTTAAAAAATTACCTTTCTAAAGGATTTAAAAATGAATACTCAAATTCGTTCATAATGTGTTTTTGAGTGATCATAATGTAAAATTAATCAAAAATGTGAACAAATGGCACGCAAGGAGCATTTTCAAATTTTCGTTAAAAAATTATGTTTAAAAAAAATACAAAATTATAACAAAATTGAAAAAAAAATGAATAGTATTTTATATAGTAATGTTAAGAGGAATATTTATACAAATTTTCATGTTTCTAAGTCAATAAATAAATAAAAAAATTTCAACGTCCGCCGTCCCCTTAACAGGGAAATTGCGGTATGTGAAGCACTGTTTCATCTCCGATTCGCAGTATGTTGTCATATTTTTCAACGTTTCCAGGCAAATCAGTTAATTACAGCATTATTTTTTAATTCTTTGCTTTAAAGAAGAGCCGATAAACGAGTTCGGTATTTGAAACGTAAATCAATTACCATAGTGACCGCAGTTGAATCAAAAACTTTAAATTCATTATTGATAAATTGTGAAAAAAAAATCTGATTTGGACAGCACATGACTTTCCCAACAGATTCAAATTAATTTTCTCTTTATTTCTTTAATAATTTATTAAATTGAGTTCTATTGCACAAAATAATCCTCATAATTGAAATTATACTGAATTTTCACTTGTAATTCAATTTTTCTGCTTCATTGGGTAGCTGGACGTATTTTCCAAGGCGGCATAGCAAAAATGCGAAAAAATTACCCCGAAAACGGTTGGTCCTAGAGTAATTGGATTAGTCTTACTCCTTTCGTCATTAAGAATTACGTATAAAATAAGCATTTAATGGATACGTTTGAGCATACGTAGTCATTCATTTTAGATTTTGATGATTTTTTGATGATTTGGTTTTTTTTTGGGATCATTTCGTAAAAAAGGCAGACTGCTTTTTCCGAATCGTACCAAAATCTACTCAGCAGCAGGAAATTTGGTCTAATCAGCAGCAGGATTACCTACAAGTGACTTGTCTACCAAATTTTATGACATTTAGCCCATTAGTTTTTGAGTTAAAGTGGATACATACACTGTACAGACCGACACACATACACACACACACACACGTCACGCTAAAAATGATTTTTTGTTTCGTTTTCTATATGTCCTAAAACGTGTAGATCCCTCGGAAAATCCGTTGCGATTTTCGACACGATTCCAATACTTTCCCTTTACACTACCATGCATAGTAGGGAAAGTAAAAGTCACTGCCTTGGCAATTAGAAATGCCCGTTTTTGCTGTAAAATATTCTTTGTCATACCTCTGACTGTCCATAACTGGTACAGTATGAAATAACTGAAGCCCACGTGAATTTACTGACAGACTTTTCGTTCCCAGGAAAGCCGTGAAGGCCACTCTGGTGCTGGTCCCCCTGTTTGGACTGCACTTTTTCTTCGTCATCTACAGGCCGCAGTCGGGAGAGTGCTCCACCCTGGAGGGATACACCTTCCTCAGCCACGCTATGGACGGGCTTCAGGTAAAAACAATTTCCTTTTCATTCGAAAACTGTTTAAATGCACTGAACATGAATACTACTTGGTAGTTTTGCATTTTATGCTCTATACTTTTTATATATGTGTGGTTACTATAACTGTATGTGTGGTTACTGTAACTGTATGTGTGGTTACTGTACTGCTCCACTCTGGAGGGATACACCTTCCTGAGCCACGCCATGGATGGGCTTCAGGTAAAAATGGTTTCCGTTTTATTCTAAAACTATTTTGATACACTGAACATGTATACTACTTGGTAGTTTTGCTTTTTATGATCTGTACCTTTTATGTATGTGTGGTTGCTGTAACTGGATTTCATCTGTAGTTGTCACGTAAATTGAATAAATAAATAAACAAATGGACTGATGGTACATGTATATTTTCGTGACTGCCGTCGTATACTAATGTCTATATGGACTATTTCTGCTTAGTCTTTAGCACAAGATTTTAAGCCTGTCGTATAACGTACATAAAGTTACGAAAATCCCCCTCCCCCACACACACACTTGAGCCCGTCTGCAGCGATTGAGCTCCTAAAATCTCTAGACACTCGCATTCCTCCTGATCAGTGCTATTCATTTTAACGCGACCCCTTAACGAATCATAACTGGACTCTCTGACCCTAGACCCTCTGAATCTAGACCCTCTGACCCTAGACCCTCTGACCTTCTACACCCTATTTATCGCCAATTTTGTCGCCAAGTGTGACAGACAAAAGTAAGCGCTTTTCTTATATAATAATATGCCGATTTAGCCTTAACCTCAGGCTAAAAACTAGCAAACTGAGCATACACACTTTCATATAGTCAAAAAACACCAAATCCAACTTCATTTTTTCCAATTTCACCTATAGGGGGCTTTCTTCCCTATAGGTGTCCTATAGATCACACTCCCATTATAAATAACAGAATATATGGACCGGTTTCGCGTTTAATGCGCACTCGTTAAAATGGAATAACTGATATTTACAATAGCAGCAAGAAAACTTACTATAAACAACTTTATGAACATTCGATGAATCGGGGGATAATTCTTAGGGTCCCACATTTTCAGGGGTCCCAAAACGTTACTATATAAAATCCTTTCCAACCATGAATCATATTTTTATATAATTAAATTAAATTTAATTGTATGTATTAAAAATATCAAAAATGCTTTTAATAACAGCATGATACTCGGTAGGAAAGCTTACAATGACAAGGTATCAAGAGTACGATGCAATGGCAAAATGAAATGTCAGATGTACGATAATATTTTCGATCACCTATTTGTGTGAAAGTCGCACAAAATAGAGTTTCAATATTTAATAACTAAAAAATTAATTTAAACTTTTTAAAAATTCTAAATGAGCCATTTCCTCTCGGGAGCCGTGGAAAACATGTAACAAATGTCATGGCTGTGGGTGACTTTGATTTTCTGATACGCGACAGACAAACAGGTAAGGATCTTCATTATTATATATATTGAAGGAAAAACAAAAATCCTAAAATCTACCAAGCACTTAAATGTGAAATTTTTAAAGCAACTTATCTTTCTAGCAATAAAAGTTTAAGTGCTAGATTGCCTAAGCACCTTATCTTTCTAGCAATAAAATTTAAATGCTAGATTCCCAAAGTATCTTATCTTTCTAATAATAAAAATGTAAATGCTAGATTCCCAAAACACTTTCCCAAAACAGCTTATCTTTCTAGCAATAAAAATTTAAATGCCAGATTCTCAAAGCACCTTATCTTCTTAGCAATAAAATTCTAAATGCTAGAATCACAAAGTATCTTATCTTTCTAGCAATAAAAATTTAAATGCTAGATTCTCAAAGTATCTTATCTTTCTAGCAATAAAAATTTAAATGCTAGATTCCCAAAGTATCTTATCTTTCTAGCAATAAAAATTTAAATGCTAGATTCCCAAAGTAGCTTATCTTTTCAGCAATAAACATTTAAATGCTAGATTCCCAAAGTACCTTATATTTCTAGCAATAAGAATTTAAATACTAGAATTCCAAAACCCCTTCTTCTTCTTCGACCCAGGCCGTTCGATCTACCTGAAGGTGTAAGGTATCTGTTTGGACGGCCGGGAAGTGCCACACAATTTTGACCGGAAACCTGTGAGGGGGGCATCCAAAGGGATAGTACCCTCCTTCCCCTACCACCAACTTCTCGGAAGAACTTACGAACCCACATGTTTAACGTGATCGAACTCCGTGTAAACAATGCGATAGTTTAGGCAGAGGCAGGAATCGAACTCTTGTCGTCGAGTGCAATCCCCGCGAGCTAAGCACTGGGCTGTAGCGCCCCTCCCAAAGCACCTTATCTTTCTAGCAATAAAATTTAAATGTCAGCCACGTTTGAAATAAAAAACTAGAGACAAATTTTAACTTTCTCCATATAGACTCACTAAAAAAAAATAATAGATCATTAAGAAATATTTGCATTTTTATTACAAAACGTTTTGCTTTTAAGAAAATCGATTTCAAAGCAGAATTGCACTCATTAGCATTAATCTTTTTTAGAGCAGTAAGTATTTTAAATGCCGGAAATTATGTATAAATATTGAAACTTCCATAAAAAAATTGCTACTGTTGTTACAACATTCTTAATTAAATGGGTAATAATTTCTCTTTCTTTGAGTAATTGTTTTTTTTTTCCTGCAGGGGTTTCTTGTATCTCTGATCTTTTGTTATTTGAATGGAGAGGTGAGAATTTTTCCTTTATTCCATAAATAAAACAAATACGATGAGGACAGTATATGACTTTCTCTACATAATGCAATAACTTTATTTCTTTCACAGTGAAACAAAACATTCAATACGAATTCAGGAATACTTGAAACGAGTCTTCCGTTAAAAACTCGAATTCGAATTTTCGACCTCGTCGCAATACCTTCCCTGTGCATTAGTAACTATTACCCATTAAATAGGCATTCTACTCTAATCTAAGAAAATGTACCTAGCTCAAGAATAATCAGTCTAATTTGCATGTAATTTAGTATTCGGTTATGCGTCAGTTATGCGTCGCCGTGATTCTGATTAGATTATAGTACACATAAAAATGTAATCTTACAAGAATACCACTTTATGGGGAGGAAAAAACAATTTCGCGAAGAATAAAAACAAAAATATCATTCCAAAAAAGTTATGAAATCTCAAAATGGTATGCGCCAAGTTCCTACAGGACTTTCAGGTCCGGAGCATCCTGCCGAAGGATCCTAACTCTCCTTCAAACCACACACAGAGATTTTCAGTCGTAACACAATTAAAAAAATCTGATATGGGCAGCAAATTACTTTAGCTAAAAATTCAAATTCGTTTTCTTTCTTTTTTATTTCATGATGCATTGTTTAATTGCAATTTCATTTTAGACTCCAATTCCTTTTATCATTAATAATTCACTAAAATTAAATTGAGTTTAATTGCACTAAATAACACGCATAATTATTTGAAATGGCACTGAATTTGCACTTTTACACTACCCGACATAGACTCGACCGTCCAAACAGTTACCTTACACCTTTCTGGTAGGTCGGACGGTCTGAGTCTCAACAACAACAACTACCCGACATAGAAAATGCAACACCATGAAGCTTTGGCCGTATAATTATGCAAAATGTGAGACAAACGCAGCTGGCCGATGCATGCAAATGATCTGAAATGCAAGTAGGTCACGTGATTAGAACGCGGGATAAAAGGGATGGAAACGGCAGATGAGCCGACAGTTTTTACTGTCTGTCGCCTACGGTAACCCGTTTTCCGAGCTGTTTTTCGTCTCAAATGACACGTGTTGTTGAATAGATGCCTGGCGACGACGTCGAAGTCCGTTTCAGTATTTGGACAATCTTGTGAGGGGATTTATTTTAAACCTACATACGGCTGGGTGGTCGTACTGCGTATCTCTGCCGAAATACACGTAGATGCATCCACTATGCAAAGGATTTGGAAAAGATAGATTGAAGAAGGACATGTGAAACGTCGCAGTGGTACAGGTCCATCCAGACGTACGTCAGCACGCGTTGATCGACGCATTCGAAGGCATGCGGTGGTGACCCCCACAAACGACGACTGTCGACATTCTGCAAAATTTTCAGGGTACATTGAATGTTCCAATATCAACAGTTTCTCAATGATTGGCCAAAAGCCAAGCGGCGTGCACTCAAACAGCCCTTTACCAAGACTGCCATCGACGTGAGCGATTGCAATGGTGTCGGACCCGAGCCTCTTGGACGACTGAATGGGACAGGGTGTTCAGCGACGAGTCTCGGCTCTATTTGTCAAATGACAGTCACTACGTGAGAGTCTGGAGGGGAAATGGAATTTTTTTATGGCGAAACTTATAAAATAACTTCATCTACATCGGGATAAAATGCTCTAACGTTATATTCCCTTTTTGAAGTTTGAGCGCATTGAAATCATTTCAAAGTGCGCCAAGTCGCCAAATAGAAAATATATCGTTATTTGAAATAAGTATATATGCGTCACGTTTTATTTTGCCCAGTAAAACTATATTTTATGAATATAATTAGCGAAATAAAAAAAATGAATTCGGAAATTAATTTGCTGTAGCAAAAGTCGTGTACTGTCCACATATTTTTTTTTCTTATACTCTGCTGAACTTTATTCTTTATGTAGTTCGACGAAATGTTCAAGAGAAATCTACAAATAAGAGGATGAAGGCTGAACACACACTTGCTTGGGCAATAAGATGTAAAGTGTCTCTTTCAGAAGCCTTTTTTAAGAGCAACGTGCTGCTTGAAATTTTAATAAAAAGGGCTTTACAAAATATTCTAAACTAAAATAATTTTTTTCCCTTCCAAAGCGTGGACTTTTGCGTTGATTCACTAAATATTTACTTAAATTTATTATCAGAACACATTAGTAATAAGTCATTAAAAGCAACATTTTTTTTTCCTAAAAACTTCTAACAAGATTATTCGCATGCAGAAAAGAATTTTTAAATTAAAGTGTTTAGCGTGAAAGAAAAATATTTTTGCTTTCCTATAGGAGTTATGAATTAACAATAACTTATGTCAAAAAATGTATCCATTAATGTTCTCAAAACGCTATTTAAACTTCTATTCACACTTTTTTTTAAAAAAGAACTTATAATCCTGATGTTCTTAAAAGAAAATAGCCATGAATTAAATATTTTCGTCATAATCTGTTTCGTAATAAAAGAGTTATAAAGGAATTTTTGAAAAATAAATATTTCTATGGTGTACCTCAATATAGTAGACTTGAAATGTTGTTTAGCCATTTCAGTTTGGCCGACAGAGCATTATGCTTACTTGAGTGTTCAGGTTCAGACAATTTACCCTGAAGAAGGAAATCTAATTGATTTCTGAAACGTACGTATGCCTATTTATCTTGATTTACACTGCATTTTACGTTGCAAACCAGTTCGTTACTGATTGTTGCGCAAAGTCACGTGATTTACTTGCAATTTCCCCCCTTTCATAATCTCGCTTTTAATGAATGTGCACGGAGGAGAATTTTCGACCTTGATTTTTAACGGAATTTTCAGGTTCGTTAAAATTAGGCGATACATCTATACTTTATAAAAATTATAATTAATGAATGGATAGCCCCAGGAAAAAATTAGTTTTAGAGCAGTGTGTAATATTTAAAGCAGCTGTTATTAAATTACAAAAATCGAATTCATAATCAGTTTTTATATATAGCAAAATCTTATAGTCGATTATTACTCTAAAACTGGAAAAGTATATATATATATATATATATTAAAATTCACGAAAATCCGTCTATTGATAGCACGGATTCCGTTTAAAGTTTGTTTGAAAGAGAATTGTTTTATATTTCAATGGTATTAACACAGAAGCTCAACGAAAATATTTTCGATAACTAAGGGGCCTATTTGTGCGAAAATCGTTCGAAATAGCGTTTCAACGTTTAATAACCAGAAAACTAATATGAAAATTTTAAAAATTACTTCAAGATGTCTTCGGACCTGACTTGACGTATCACTGTACCAAATTTTGTAACGGTGAGTGGCTTAGATTTTCCGCAACGGGACAAACAAGCATGTTCTTATATCGCTATAGATGTTTTAAAAGCATCATTTCAAACATTGGATAGCTTCGTCTGTCAGCTGTTTACTACACTAATCAAAACTATTTAAAGTACGGAGAATGAGATTTTACTCTCTGAAAAAATCGCACAACCACTCACATCGTAGCTGTCTGAGTTATGTAATAACCATGCTTAGTGTTTAACCATGTTATATTAACCATATTTAGTGTGAGAGTAGTGTGTGCGTATCATACTACTCTCTGTTCATTTCTATTTTTTTTATTTGCTCCAGTTTTCTCATTTTACTTCTTCTTTACTACACTAGGTGGCACCACAATTGGTGTATTTAGTGGTGTATTGACGTGAACAGTGGTGCCTAAATTGTCTTCCAACAACTTCGGTCGAACAACGAATGTCAAAAAACCATACTTCAAAATGCAAATTGCATTTGTCTTAAATTAACCATTCTTTAAAAGAGAGTGAACAAATGTCTTAACACATCATCTTGTACAAACTTATATAGACGATCAAAACAAAACCACTTACAACGAAAACTGACTTTCATAATTCTAGCAAATGTGTCATAAAACATTTCAATCAACTTGTTTCCTTTTTTAAAGATCCAGACCTTGCTGAGGCGTTCTCTGCAGCGGCTGCGCCTCCAGCGGAGCTTGACGTCCTCTTCCGAGTGGAGGCGCTCCACTCGCTCGGAAGCCTTGAAGAAGATAGTGGACTTCGGTGGAAGGCGAGGAGCTGTGAGACCCTTTCTTTACGCAAAGCAGTATGTGTGCATGCTGTTTATTGCATTGCATGTCCCCTCCATTGTGTAATCTGAAAATCCATACTCTACCATAGATCGCAATAGATGCCTCGTGAAACTTCGATTAATTGCCTGTACTGCTAGCATTGTTCTGTGAATTGCTATTGTTTCTCCGTTGAGATTAAAGCTAAAAAAATCTTTTGAATTCGAACAATTCGTGCTTTTTCTCTGCAGATTACAAAATTGTAGAAAAGTCACGATGTAACTGTAAAATAATCATACGACATCTAGTAAAGTTATTTTTTCTAGAAATGTGTACAAAACTGTCGACCAGTCTGGTTAAACGTTTCACTTGGTCCCGAGAAGTAAAGTTACTGGTTGTGTTCAACACTTTCCTAATCTGACTACTTAGATGCAGCTATCCGATAAAAAAACAAG
This sequence comes from Amaurobius ferox, assembly GCA_951213105.1. Classification (NCBI taxonomy): domain Eukaryota; kingdom Metazoa; phylum Arthropoda; class Arachnida; order Araneae; family Amaurobiidae; genus Amaurobius; species Amaurobius ferox. The sequence goes on along the minus strand of OX578152.1, from coordinate 111,872,814 downwards.
AAAGATCAATCATGCATAAAGCATTGATTATGAAACACTTTCCAACTGCAATTTTATTTAAACATCTCTAAAATGCGATGTATTCAGCGGCGGTAAATTTTTAATTATCACAGAATTACAATAATTTATTTTACTTGAAAAATTCAAACTTCATAAAAAAAAAAATGAACTTTATCCAAGTGACATCATCGAAACATAAATCGTCTGGCTCTCTATGTAAAAGCAGCGAATATTTTATTCATACACTTTTATTCCAGACTACAGAGTTAAATAATTTTGCATGAAAAAAAGTTCAGCAATTCTTATACAACTCATCTTACAATCGCTTGTTTACATTCTGCATCCATTAAAATTAGGGTTCGTTGTAGAAATAAGTTTGATGATCATTTAAACTCAAAAATATAGCAATTGCGTTGGCGCAGAATATAGATGCACATAAAATGCGTAAAAATAAAGCGGTTTTAGGACGGATGCAACACTCAATATAAATTTAAAAGAACTTTAAAAATCACGATCTTTACTCTGGGAAAATAGATAGACGTCATATTTTATTTTGAAGTGGGTCACGTGATCTCTTCATATTATATGGGTGTAATTATTATTTTAATTTTTATTTAAAAAAATACCGAACATATTTTGCTAAAATGTGTTTTATATATTTTATGGGACAATTTGAATATTTACTAAAATTTTCGAAGCAATTCACGAATTTTAACTTTGCTTAAAAATGTTTGAAAAATTAAGTCCCATAAGGTTCAATGTATTTCACCTTTTCATCCCGGATTCAATCCAAAGCTAATTGGGTTATATTATTCACTTACATTCCCATATGCCCCACAGACCGTCTCAACAACATACTAACATTTCATTTTGATAAAGTCATTTTTACGGCAGTTATGGTGCAAACGGACAGACAGACAGAATGAACACATTTCCATTATGTTGTAAAGTGTTAAAAAAGTTGGCTGAACGCATTGATGGTTTCGAAGCTTCATGACTGAGGTCCAGATTTTGATAACATTATAAGTTATCTCTTTTTTATCACTTTTCTTTTTCGGGGAGTTTTTAAACGATTAAACACACACTTTTGCTGCATTTGAAAGATATATCATTTCGTTTTTGGATTTTTATCGTTCTAACTTTCAGATAATGGAGATATGTTTGTTCAAATATAAAAATTGTGGAATGAATCACATACTTTAACGTAATTTTGTGGTACCTCTATAAAATGGATTTTTAGTGTTTAAAAAAATAAAATGTCCATGGAGCACATATTAGCGTCTTAAATTTCCCTCTGATGTTATTGCAACATTTATTGCACTTGCAATTAGAAATGCAGATGAAAATGAATTTTTAAGTCATTGAAATTCGGACCTTAATTACGACTTATGAAAAACCTGATGCTTGCAGCACATGATTTTCCCTACAGACCCAAATTCATTTAATCTTTCTTGTATAATTCATTAAATTGAGTTTAATTGCACAAAATAACACAGACAATTGATTGCACAAAATAATTTTCTCTTTCTTGTATAATTCATTAAATTGAGTTTAAATGCACAAAATAACACGGACAATTAATTGCACAAAATCATTTTCTATTTCTTGTATAATTCATTAAATTGAGTTTAAATGCACAAAATAACACGGACAATTAATTGCACAAAATCATTTTCTATTTCTTGTATAATTCATTAAATTGAGTTTAATTGCACAAAATAACACGGACAATTAATTGCACAAAAGCATTTTCTCTTTCTTTTATAATTCTTTAAATTGAGTTGAAAATTTGAGTTGAAAAATTACACAAAATAACGCGGACAATTAATTGCACAAAATCATTTTCTATTTCTTGTATAATTCATTAAATTGAGTTTAAATGCACAAAATAACACGGACAATTAATTGCACAAAATCATTTTCTCTTTCTTGTATAATTCATTAAATTGGGTTTAATTGCACAAAATAACACGGACAATTAATTGCACAAAATAATTTTCTCTTTCTTGTATAATTCATTAAATTGAGTTTAATTGCACAAAATAACACGGACAATTAATTGCACAAAATCGTTTTCTCTTTCTTTCCTAATTCATTAAATTGAGTTTAATTGCACAAAATAAAACGGACAATTAATTGCACAAATTCATTTTCTCTTTTTTTTTATAATTCATTAAATTGAGTTTAATCACACAAAATAACAAGGATAATTATTTTAAATTACACTGAATTTGCAGTTTTATTTCAATTTTCATTTTTTTTCGGGAAATGGAGGTATTTTTAAATGTAACGTGACAGAAACATAAAAAACTAAAATATTAGTCCTTGGGTTATATGGTTGGTCTTATTATTTTCGTCGTCAAAAATTAGGTATAAAAAGGTATTTAATGGATACATTTGAGAATACGCATTCTTTAATTTTAGATTTTGGTAATTTTTGAGGTCATTTTGCAAAAAAAAAGGCAGAGTTTTTTCTTTCCGAATCTTACCAAATTCTTATCAGCACCAGAATATCCTAAAGGTGACTTATCTACCAAATTTTGTGAAATTTAATCAATTAGTTTTACAGCTAGCGTGGATACATACTTTTTTACGGGCTATTTTGCAAAAAAAGGCACGTTCTTTTTTTCTGAATGGTACCAAAAATTTAATCAGCACTAAGATAATAATCCACAACTGACTATCTACTGACTATCTATCAAATTTTGTGATATTTTGTCAAACAGTTTTTCAGCTAAAGAGGATGCATGCATTGCACAGACTAAAAATAATTTTTTCGTGTTCTAAGATGCTCGAAACGTATAGATCCGTAGAAAACACGAGTTGCGATTTTTGACACTGATCCTATACTTTTCCTATACATTGCCGTGTATTGTAGGGAAAAGTCAAAAAGAGTAGGTTGTTGTTGTTGAAACCCAGACCGTCCGACCTACCAGAAAGGTGTAAAAAAAAGAGTAGGTGAAATAACTCAATTTATTTCCGAAATCATGATTGCAATACCACAATAAAACTTCGGGTTTGGTCAAAACAGAAAACTTCTTCAATGAACATCTACAAGGTGTCAAGGACCAGGACCAAAAGTCATAGACCAGGAAAATAACTCTAAAAGTATTAGAGTTATCTTATTTTTTGTTTCATCGGTTGTCTCATACTTGTGTCATCGTGTAACGTCATTGGGATTCCCTATACACATGTATAAAAAAAATCTGATGTGAGCAGCACATGACTTTCCCTGCAGATTCAAATTCATTTTCTCTTTATTTCTTTAATAATTCATTAAATTGAGTTTAATTGCACAAAATAACACTGAATTAATTTAATTCAATTTTTGCTTTTATTTGGTAACTGGAAATTTTTTCAAAGGCGGCGTGACTAAAATGCAAAAGAAAAACCTTAAATATCTCGAGAACGGTTAGTCCTACAGTAATGGGGTTGGTCTTATTCTTTTTCTCGTTAAAAATTGCGTATAGAACAGGCATTTTATTGATACATTTGAGCACAAGTAGTCTTTTATTTTATATTTTGCGATTTTTGCGGGCCAGTTCAAAAGGCAGGTTTTACTTTTCCAAATCGTACCAAAATTTAATCAGCACCAAGATATCCCACAAGTGACTTATCTACCAAATTTTACGAAATTTGGCTAATTAGTTTTTTTGCTAGAGTGCATACATCGAATTTTGCGGGCCATTTCGGCAGGTTCTTTCATACCAAACCATACCATAATCTAATCAGCACCAGGGTCACCCACAAGTGACTTACCTGCCAAATTTTATAAAATTCGGTCAATTGGTTTTTCAGTTAGAAGGGATACATACTTTGTACAGACAGAAAGACACACACACAGATGTCACGGTAAAAATGTTTTTTTCGTAATCTAGAGGTGTGTCAAAACGTGTATATTCGTCGAAAACTCGAGTTACGATTTTCGACATGATTCCAATACTTTCCCTATGCATTACCATGTATTGCGGGGAAAGTAAAAATACACGATAACACTAATGCTTTTAGAGTTATTTAACGAGTCAATGACTTTCTTGACACCCGGTATACTTGCGATGAAGTTAACTTCAATATACTGTAAAAGCTATGACTCCCTGTTTGTACAGTTTTGTCTTCATACGCCCATTATGCTTATTGAAAGATATAGTTTCTGTAGTAACAGATTCGCTTCTGAATATAAATTAGGAACAATTTTTTACTGAAATATAATTTTGAATTTTAATTACAGGAATTGCGTGATTTGAACTCAAACCAATATTCATTTGCAGCAAAATTTTAATTTTTAATTCATAATAGCGATAAATGATGAACTATTCAACTTGGCGAATGCTTACAGTTTTTTCCCCATACATCTCTATTATTTAGTAAGCTTTGCCGCAAGTATAGACAACTTGTTCAAATCGTCTTTTGTTCGAATCTTCGAGAATGAACGCTCTGCTTACTAGAGAGAATTTTAGTAAGACTCTGACGCAACCATGTTTCCAGAGGAAGGATGCCTTTCGTGAAGAACTTCTTAACGAGTTTTATTGTAAGCATGTTACATTCGAGATAAGCAACAAACTGCTATACACGCACTATACACTTTACCGTGTAATTTGAAGATTAAGTCCTCCCCCTACAAATTTACTTCCTATTTGTCAATGGTCATTACCGTACCCACTATGCCATGGCTTGGCCATTCTAGTTACTGACCGGTTGACAGTTTTGAACACACTCTTAGTTTAGTGCGGCATTTTATAAGCATGAATTATTTGTTTTAAATACAAGGAGCAAGTTTGACTTTGATATTAAGTACATAAACATACTTACCTGGAAATAAGCATACAAGCATGCATAGATGTATGTTCTTTGGTTTATTGTTATTGATTTATTTTTTCATAATAATTCCCTGTTCGGTGTCATTGTTTTCTTAAAAAAGACTATTATTGTACTCATCAACCCTCTCCTCCCCTTTTATAAATCCTACAGAATTTGCATGCTCTCATTTGATTAAATATTTCTCTGTGATAAAAGAGTTTTGGAAAAACTTGCTTCCGCGACTATCGTTGACCGTTCCGAAAATACACTGATTCAAAGTTTTCGTGTCGTAAATAAACGAAACGACAGCTGAGTTTGGAATGGACTATCGTCGGAGCGATTCAGTGTTCAGTAATACATTTTTCTTATAGACATTTGCGAAAGAAAAAAGAAAACTTGCAAGTTCATCGAATTTACATCGATAAGATAAAGAAAATGTTATTTTTACTTGTTAATAGTTTAAAGATTTGCAAACAATGATCAGTCCCCACTTGTTTCTGAAATGCAACGCTGTAGATTATTGATCACCAGTATCTAATTGCATTGCTGATTCTGAACCAACAGGTACCTATTTAAAAAATCACTACACGCTTTAGTTCAAAGTCAAAGGCCCCTAGAGGTTGATAGCAATGTTCTTTATTATAAGATTGCGCAGTCAGCGCGGCATACAATCAAAAAACATGAAATATGATATCATTGGTTGACACTTCGTTGCCAAATTACAGAACGCTCTCGAATTAAAGGTTAAATTAAAGAATGTTTTTTTTTATAATATTTTTTAATATAATTGTTTTAATTATCCTTGATAATGAAATTATTTTTCATTTTTAACTAATAACGAGGATATGTGTATTTTGCTTTCCGAACTGGCATTGATGCGCATAAATTTGACTTCAAAGTAGCAGACTTAAGCTACTAGAAGAGTTATAAGAAAAATATTTTCTATTAATTGGCATTATATTAATTTTGTTGGAAACTAATACGATGACCAATGGTTCAGACCATTTTATTCACTTTTAATAGCATTTTTTCTGTGGGAAATGCTGGTAATTACTGCCTCGGATAGCTCATTGGATAGAATTCCTCTGAAAATGCGTGCATTCCCAACTAATGACATCATACTCAGAACGAGAGGAGAAAACGAAGTCAGACATACTTTATATTGAGAACCCCTGAAAATACGCGCACTTTATCAACCAGTAACATCATGGGAGAACCGCAACGAGCAAAAGTTCCTACGGAGATGAAACCCCTTTGGGTGGTAAGTTCTAATCACAGACTAGGAGACTTACAAATTGGATTTGGGCAGTTTTACTAACATAACGTGTCTAGAGTTCTTCACCGTAAGCCGACTAGCTCGGTTGTTGTGGCCAGCGATGGTAAATCGAGATAAATTTCGCTTTTTGATTGAATAAAAATTTCTGACATAAAAATGCTGCAAAGGGAAATTTGGCACAACCTCGAAACCAAAAGGATTCACTAATAGATCGTACATGCGGATATATCGTACATGGTACGATTGAAATGTACTGATAATTGACCCCAAATCTATCTATTTACAATGTACATCCATACAAAAGCTCATTTTCTTTAGCATTCTCAATTTTCTGAGGGACAGTTGGGAAATTTGATCTCCAATTGGCGAAAATTCTTTCACAATCACTTACAATCAATGATTGTAACCCGCAATACTAATTGGGAATTTTCATTACTACAAACTACTACTGTACGGGGCTACTACTGTAACCGGGGAATTTAGTTGTGAAATGAATGGTAATGGTTTAAGATTTTATGATAAAAATTATATTGTGTCAAAAAACCTGACAATAAGAGATACTCCCAAATATGGAATACACACTCCCATTAGATCCTGGTGGATCGTTTTTTCCTTCTGGTAGCACTTTTCAGCACATAATAGCTAATAATTACACTGACAAAAAAAAATTATACAATTTTGGAAACCTTTATGGCGACTGCCAAGCCAGTCATACCTGGACCACTCAGCTAGCTTCGAATATCAAGATTGAGCTCAGATTGTAGGCGACTACAATGGATAAGTTCATAGTCATAACTCAATTACAGAGGGAGTTATTACACAGTCATAGTGTAGTTCATAGTCAAAGTGCTGAAAAGTGTCAAAAAGACGAAAATGATCAACTTATGTTAGTCGCAATATGGGTGAACGTGTATACTTATTTTATTAACAAATATTTACTTAAGCGGATTCAAATGCATCATTGAATTGTACATGCTGATTATTGTGTATAATGGCACTAGACAAATGAAATCCTCTTAATACCTCGTTCGCGTAACCAACTTCAATCCCATTTGAAATTAATCTGAACATGATTGGCCTGTCTGAAAGCATTTGCACTAAAACACGTGGGCGGTGTGAAAAATCAGTCGGGAACTATAATATTTTGGTAGTTAACTTAATATTTTTATCTTTTATACTCTGCAAATTTTATGTTTTTATATGTTCTATATATATTATTCCATAGCACTTTTATTTCTTAAGGAGCAATTACGTACTTAGTACTTCAGCATTCACATATTATATTTTTAAGTTGCTTTTGGCTTGAATTTTATTCTTTTTATTTCATAAAATGACATATTTTTAATGCTGCTATTATGTACATTTCAGCGTTACCATTTTTGAGAGAGTATTTATATCAATAATACTATTATCAGTTATCAGTATCATATTTATATCAGTTATCAGTATTTTATGAGATTTTAGTACAGCCTTCATTGATGAGTGTTACTATTATTTGCATCCAATGTTATCATTTTGCTGTATTTTTAAGTACCAGCTTAGAACAGCAATTTATTGATATTAATTTCCACAGCAAGGCTTTGCCAGGTTGTAAACACTTAGGGCCGGCCCCCTGGTGACGGTGAATGAACGAAAGAGTAAATGTGTTCTATATTTTGTTATGCTACCCAACCACATATTTCTACAAGTACATTTTTTTTTCGTTGTAGACAAGAGAAGCCGCTGAATCGGTGACATCACCATCCATCCCCGATTCAAATATTCGATTGCCTTCTGGGAATTCGACCGAACACAATCCAGTTCTTTCCGATGTATCTATCTGCCGATCCAATTTTGCTGACTTGATCGGGATCGAAATTTGTAACGCGAACGAGGTATTACGCGAATCCTTATCAGTTTTAATGTAGGGTGCTTCACTAGGTAGTTCTCTGAAGAGCTCCCCCCCCCCCCCGATGTATCCAGGAATTCATACTGTATTACCTTATTAACCAACAACTTTCACAACAAACACCTGCTTCGCAAAAGTACATACAGCCATCTTGAGCGACATTCAACGACACATTGAAATACACTGGGTGGCACTTCCCGACCGTCCAAACTGTCACCTTACACCTTTCTGGTAGGTCGGACGGTCTGGGTCTCAACAACAACAACATTGAAATAAACATTGACACCGGACAGAAATAGTCACCTCGACATCTGGCGGAGTGATACAATGCAACTTGATACGCGAGTTCGGCACATTAGCGACCGATTTCACGATGTCTTCTATGGACTAAAATATAAATTCACATAAAATGTGCATTAGACAAGACAGACAAAATAGATAGTGAATTACAAATTTTCGGTAAAACTGTTCTAAAAAAGTTCTTTCCAGTGCTTGAACAAGATGTGTTCCAGGACTCTTTTTCCACAGAGCAAACAAGACATTTGTTAGAGCCAGCTAAGTGAAATATATTCAAGTAGGCCTGGGTGGCTGTGTGACCTATCCTAACCTTAGCATCAAAAGTGCCAACCAATCTAGTAGAACAATGTCACAATGAGTTATCGTCTTGTTAGGAAAATCACTACCTCGCATTTCTCAAGAATCGAGGTCACTTGAAACCTAAACATCATGCTTTTAGGTAGAGTGGGAAGGAAAATATAATTGAGTCTTTGGAGAGACTATACCTAGTGAAACACACTGTATATTGCAAACTCTATTTATTTATCTGCTTTCATTCTTACCTTACAGGTGACCAATTTCTTACGTCGATCGCTGTATCGAATGAGAGATCGACGAGAGAAAGAAACTCTTCCGTCCTCCCTCCAGATGACAAACCTCCGATTGGATCCTCCTCCCACCATTGTCGACGAGAAAAAGAATTCTTTCTCCTTTGAAGACGTATCGGACGACCTATGATGGAATGATAGCGTGGGTGAAATAAGAATGACAGTGTTCAAAAACATTGAATGATAAGACTGTAAAACACGCGATGTTCCAGAATGAGGGGACAGGAAAGCAAAATGTTCCAGAACTTTACGGAAGATGGTAGTAACGTTTCCTTCAGTACATCCAGGAAAAGTGTTGAGAAGATAAAATGCATTGCAACGACAGCATGTGCAGCAAACAAAGTTATATTTTATAAACAAACCAAACAGAATACAGCTCGTTTAACTTCACATTTGATATCTCACCCATTTAAGATGTTACCATTTGGGGAAATCCCGATCACATGATACGAATTATAAAACTTGATTAGTATTTGTTGTACAGTAAGATTCTATTTCATGGAGTTTCAGAGAAGAAAAAACTAAAAATACATTAATGCTTTGAGAATTATATCTAGGTGTCCCCAGGTGTCATTAAACTCTCATCTGTTAAAGTTACCTAATTATGTCTATGTGTGTGTGTATATATATATATGTGTGTGTGTGTAGGTGTATATATATATATATATATGTACACAGGGTGTCCCAAAAAGAATGAAACGCATTTTAATTCTTTATCTGTTGGAGATAAGTGGGCAATGTAAATTGCAAGAATGTTGAAAGTAAATTGGAAATAAGACTATGTTAATGAAATAGTCCTCCCATTAATTATTAAAAAGTTACATTTTTTAAATTTTCATACAACACCCTTCGACAAATTGGTTCAATCAGAATTTTTTTATCTTTAATGCATCAGGATCATCAAAAAAACCCCGCTTATCTGTATCTTTAAAATTGAGAGTTATATTTCATTGAAAATTGAACATTGTGAATCCTGGACAAACTAGAAATGTAAATTTGCGACATATCACAAAAAAGATAAAACTGGATGATAATACATAGGAGAACCTCAAACACATAATGAGTACCACTGCTTTATATGATCTCTGTCTATGTAGTGCTTTATTTAGATGCATTTGTGTGTGATAAAAAAAAATCGACATATATTAATGTATTTTGGATCTAAACAATTTACATCGTCAATTTGTTTATGATCCCAATTTTCACTGATGAAACAGCCTTTCACATGGTATGGAAAAGTGGCATAAGTCAGATTTTTACCTTTATCATAATTCAGTTGATTTTTAAAGATACAGATATACGGGGTTTTTTTAATGATCTTATTGCATTAAAAATAAAAAATTTCTGATTGACCCAATGTGTCTAAGAGGTTCGTATAAAAATTTAAAAAGTGTCACTTTTTGAAAATGAATGGGAGAACTATTTCAAAAACGTAGTCTTATTTCCTTCCTTATTTTCAACATTTGTACAATTTACATTGCCCACTTATCTCCAACAGGTAAAGAATTAAAGAGCGTTTCAATCTTTTTGGGACACCCTGTGTGTGTATATATATATATATATATATATATATATATATATATATATATATATATATATATATATATATATATATATATATATATATATATATAAAGTAGTAGTATTTTTTCCTAATTTCAGAACACGATGCAGAATTTATGGAGACAAAACTGCAAAATTAACAATTTAAATGAATATTATTTAATGCCATACGAGTCTTTCGGCATTGAAATGCATACCATACGGTGGTACTTATCTTACACCAGCGCCACCTATATAATTGTCTCAAACCACTTTGACGTTTTCCCTACATAAAGTTTCAGTCCCTTCCCTTTGACTCCATGGATAAGATTGTAAAACATGCGATGAGTAATTAACCTGTTCCAGAACTTTACAGAAAAACGTCTTCTTCGGCACATCCAGGAAAGATGTTGAAAAAATGAAATGTGCTCTTGCAATAAGAACATATGTGCAGCAAACTAAGTTATGTTCTACGAACAAATTAAACAGTGAAACCTCATGTCATTTGTCTATGTGATATCGCAGCACCCATTCAAGACGCCACCACTTGTAAAAGACTTCATTCATAAGATATAAGTTTTAAAACTTAACCGTTATTTTTTGTCCAGTTAAATTCCATCCATTATCACAAATAAAATACTCTAGAAATACAAGACGATCTGCTTCTGAACCATATTAATATTCCCTCCTTGATTACGAGTTACGATTTAAAACGACGCAAGAAACAACGCCCTACGAGAACGACGCCTGAATCTGTATCCCTGTATCCTTTGAAATTTAAGTGATGGGTTTCTAGAAAGGCATTACGCATCTCAATAACTTTGCAAGGAATGGTCCATGTGTGTACGTTAGATGTATCTATACCAAAGCGACCCTGCCCGATACAATTAAAGGGGTTGTAGCACCCCGAGCGGAGAATTAAAGAAGTAATGAGTACAAATACGGCAACATAGCGAGATAGACAAAAAAACATAATTATACAGTTGTAAAACAACAAATAGGAATCGGGCGAGTAGGCATCTACCATAAAGTTGTCGCAGAAAACCTTTATTTGGCACAATATGGTAATTGGTGAATTCTGTCTTATTCATGAAAGATGCCATAAATTACATTTTCTTTTTCTGCTTATGAGTGGCATTACTTCTGCTTTTAAACAAATTACTTGTCAATATTGTTAACTTTCTATATTGCTCCAACTGTTTTCTTTTGTGTTGTCTTTTATTTAAATATTGTTCTTTTGTTTGTTTGTTTTCTTTAATGATATTTCAGAAATTTATTATTTTACTTGGTTCTAAATTGTTAATTATTTATCCATTTAAATGGAAGGTATCTGTTCATTCACTACACTCTTTTGACATTTTATTTTAATGTACCTGCGAAACTTTATGTCTATGTATATTGTCTGTGTATGTGGGTATATGCCTGTTGTTATTTCTGTGGGGGCTTTTTTTTCGGCCGGCCGTTGTAACTGCTCTACACCCTTTGGGTGGGGCGAGGTAACCCAGTGGTTAGCGCGCTGGAATTGAACTCGGTAGGCCCGGGTTCGATTCCAGCCACTGCCAAAACTGCCGCCGTGTTCACGTGGAGTACGATCACGTTAAAAATGTGGGTCCGTAAGTCCTTCCGAGAAGTTGGTGGTACGGGAAGGAGGGTACGGTCCCTGTGGATGCCTCCCCCACTAGATTCCGGTCTAAATTGGGTGGCATTTCCCGGCCGTCCAAACAGTTATCTTACACGTTTCTGGTAGGTCGGACGGTCTGGGTCTCAACAACAACACCGTTTGAGTGAGCTAGACGGCTTGGGTAATAACAAATAAATAAGTAATAAATAAATAAATAACACATACATGAACAGAACTCTAGCGAAGGACCTATTTAAAGCACCCTCCTTCAGACTCAATGCACATTTGAAATCCATAAAAAAACATTACCGCGTACTTTGACGCGTGTCACAGGCCCTGAGGACACGACTTTCTAACACGTATTTATTGCCTTCCATATACGCGTTTCGTGAGTTCCTGGTGATGATTCGTATTCATTAGACACTACAAATGTGTAATTGGCTTTTTTTTCAACTATCTCGCTTTATTATAGCGTTCGTTGTCCTAACTTTTTCAATTCTCTACTAGGGTCGCTACAATCCCTTTAATTCGATCAAGCATGGTCCCTTTACTATAGGTAGACCAAATGTATACACCCACAAACCTTTACTTACACTGTTTTTGGAGGTGCTTAAGAACTTTACTATGAACCCTGTACATTATCTTCGGAAGAATATATTCGGGCGTTTTACTTCCTTACATCAAATCATTGTGTCAAAATGTCTATAATAAGGTTCCTAAATAAACAGATTGACTGCAACCGCCATTTTGATTTCAACCGGTTCAGTCAGTTATCGTCTGTCTGTGCTATTTCCATAGAGTGCGCATGTTACATGGCCGACATTTGATACGCTATTTAGCTGTAAAATATGTACTTTTACTTTCAAAACATTGTACTAATCATTCAAGAAAGTAGGCTAGAATGTTTTAATTTTCTCGATATTCCGAGAAAAGGACAAGAAAGTATTCTTTTCGCCACGTACAGTCATCGCATCCACTGAGAGTCGCAAGATGGCCGCTGTTGCGTCAGCCTGTATATATGCAGGATGGTTAGAATTAAAGTATCCCTGTTCAAAACACTGTAGAGAAAAAACAGTGGTCATAAGCACATCTTTGTTGTATGCATTTCAAAACATGGGGAAACGAATGGCGCAAAAGAAAAAAATGACCGATAGGATAAGAGATAGCGCTGCGAACAGTCCCTAGTAAAAACATAATAAACATAAACTAATCTCCAACGACGAGGATGCCCCAGCTCTGCCATAATCCACCAAGATGGAGCGCCTCCCCACATTGACGGTACTATTCAACAGTTGTGACAGCATTTTACAGAAAATCGAGTAATCAGTCGCGCATCCCCAACTTTATGGCCACTCCGTTCACCCTTGTGACTGGCTGTGGGGTTACCTGAAAATCATGGTTTGTCGGGGAGATATTTGTAGCCTTGCAGATTTGAAGGACAGAGTCATCTTGCACACACGCAACATCAACCCAGATCAGTTACGTGCAGCTCTCGAATACGCTGTCATATGGTACCAGTTGTTGCTTCGTCAACACGGTGGACACATTGAACACTGCCAATGACTTGTCTTTCTGCAGCCTTCTTTCCTTCTGCATTCCTTCTTGCCTTCTTTCCTTCTGCATTGTAACATGTTCTAGATGCATTAATTAAATTGACATTTGCGTGTTAATGACTATTGTCAGTATCTATCGCACGCTTATACCACTTACAATTCGGAATTAATATGCATAGCGATCGCGAAGCCGTTTCATTAAATTATGTTTTCACTAGAGACTGTTCGCAGCGCCATCTCTTTCCCTATCGGTCATTTTTGGAACTATTTTTTGTGTCATTTGTTTCCCCATGTTTTGAAATGCATATCATGCAGATTTGGCGTTCTTATGACCACTGGCTTTATCTCTACAGTGGTCTGACCCGGTATATAGGAGCCTTAATTTATAAGAATATAAACTCCAGTACGCTGTAAAACACTTGCTCATTTCCGATTTTTGTAATCTTTGCTCATTTTTTTCAGCTACTTTGTTGATAATTCGTCAAACTATCAGAAACCCTGCAATTACAGGCGTTCATGAATATTCCAGCTTTATTTCTGAAATATTCAGTTAATTATAGCCTGCCGAAGAGTTATTTTTGTGTGTATATATATATATATATTTAGAAAGATAGAATAATGACCAATTCCAAGTAATTAAGAAATATTAAAACAATAACATCACCAAAACAGTTAAACCACGGCTACCATGCCGAAAAAAGAAATGAACACCATTGGCTTAATTTGGAGGTTAATTAGACTAGATTCTTCATCAGGTCAGAGCATGTAACCCTAATTAACCCAAACAAATGCTTGTTTCAGATATAGCAATAGTAAGTTATATATACACTCACTCATTGCCATAAAAATTTACACACAAAGAAAGAGTTGTCAGAACCGAACGAAATTTTATACATGTATGTACAACGTTGATGTAAGTGATACAAAAGCAAAGCAAAAAGAATAATTTATTACAGGAAAAACTACAAATGAATGTAGATTTTAGTAATCCGTTGGACCACCTCCAGCTTGATTACACGATGCGATTCGGGCGGGCATTGAGGGATACAGGTCCCGTATGTCAAAAGTGATATCAGATATGATCGATCTGTGACAAATCTGGGGACCGGACCGACCAGGGAAGCGTGGTAATGTGGCGGAGGCATTCCTATCGCCAATGGCGACATTTGGCGATTTCTTGAAGATTCGAGAAGCACCCCAAAATAAACATTCTACGAGATATTAGAGGTTTCCAGAAGTTCCTACGGAGAATCTATAAAAGGAATCATCACTCAATCGGATATGGCGACTCATAGTTTTGAATAAATTACTCATAGTTTTGAATAAATAACCAAGCTGGCAACCCTCCTTCTAGCTTCGGCATTCTGGAAACCCTAGTCTCACGTCATGGGAAAGCCTGTACGGGTGTTTTCTAAGTCTGGTTCTCAAAATAAAAAACTTCAGTGAGGGAATATTACGTGTTCGCAATAATACATAAATACAGTAAGACTCAGTTATAACGAGCAACTGAGGATCCACTAGTTCGCTCTCTATATTCGTTTTATACCTACAAATAAAATTTTATAGTGGCAAATGTATTCTTATTAAGCTATAGTATCTGTACGACCGCATATATAAACGCCCACGCACAAAGAGAGAGAGAGAGATACATATTTCCAAAATTATTCAAAATGAATTCAGGCGGTCTTCAGGATCTCAAATGAAATCAGAAGGCTTCTTCGTTAAGTTGAATTCGAGAATTCAGTAAACAGTATATTCTCTGTGCAATAAATACTATGATAAAACGAAAATAAGAGTAGAAGCTGTCTCATATCTAAAGTGTAAGAGAGGGCAGTAAAGCAACTTCAGCCCTACAACAGGCCATTTCATACTAGGCATTTCATCCACGCTTCTTGCGTTCATAATGGCGAGTGGACGTTAAATGTGACACCCAACGAAAAGATGGGGCGCGGTAGCCCATTGGTTAGCGCGCTGGAGTTGCACTCGGTTGGCCCGGGTTCGATTCCAGCAACTGCCAAAACTGCCGCCGTGTTCATGCGGAGTACGATCACGTTAAACATGTGGGTCCGAAAGTCCTTCCGAGAGGTTGGTGGTAGGGGAAGGAGGGTACGGTCCCTGTGGATGCCTCCCCCACTGGGTTCCGGTCTAAATTGGGTGGCACTTCCCGACCGTCCAAACAGTTACCTTACACCTTTCTGGTAGGTCGGACGGTCTGGGTTTCAACAACCCAACGAAAAGATGTCAAATTGTGTACTTATTATTTTTGAGAGGTGTCATTTTTTTGAAAATCCCTAATTCGAATTTTCAAAATATCAGATTTTCCCATGGACCCGGAAGCTGAGGCAAATTGAATGAGACCAAAATCGATATTCTATCTAGAGTGAAAATCATTAACCAAAGTGGTTTTGAATTCATTTATTTTTATTTTTATTCTTTTACACCGTCGCCTTCCATTCGCATTTTTTTTTTAATTTTAGATTTTTTCATTGTCTCGAAGCTGAGACGTATCATATGACACCTAAACTAAGATTCTAGCCATGGCGGAAGCGTCGATAACTTTGATACATCACCCCCTCACTCAGTCAGTTCGGTGCATATTATATAAATAAGCAAGAAAGTGCTCAACTGATAATCCATCACCACCCGTGGACCATGTTTCACAATCATTCTCACTCGTTAGGACGGTGCAAGCGATGAAAGGATCAGTGAGTACAAAACTCCAAGGATTTTAGAATTTTTCTGGTAGAAGTGTTATAACTTTGAATCCAGAAACGGTAAAGGAAGTACTTAGCCCTCATCTATCGTTTCTCGCTTGCATGCCCTGTTATAGGGCTGTTACACACCCTGTTATAGGGTTGAAGTCGCTTCACTGTATTCTTGAGAGCTTGGCATTTTATTAAGTTGGGCGGGGCTAAATATGCCTCCTACCATTTCTGGATTCGAGCTATGATACTTAGTGCGTCTCCACTCGACTTTCTCCACACATTCATATTTCATATTTTGTCTATATTTGTACTACAATCAGTATCAGGGTGTAAAGGAAATATATCGTTCAACCAGCTTTCATTTGCAAGTTGTTCTTTAAAATAAAAATTAATAATTATTTTAAAAAGACACGCTTGCAACAAGTCAGTCATAATTGTATCAAACTATTTCAATACTATAACTTTTCTTTAACTAATTTCAAACTACCCTGTATTGATTATCATAATTGTTAAGGACAGGGCCCATCATGCAAGTTGCCCCCCCCCCCATCCTTGATTTATGCATTGAATTTTAACACATAGAATTTTATACGAGTAGATGCACTCTTTCTGTAGCCATTGAGTCCATATCTCACACCGGGCGTCTATCCAAAAGTGTTCGAAATGGCTTCGGGGTGTCTTAAAACGTGCTTAATCCTCAAAATATAGAATTCAAAAATTTTCAAGGAAACAGTACTTGCTTCACACAATAGTTATAGTGTGAGAAACTAAGAATTAATATATATATTTTTTTTAATTTGCGGTAAATTTGTCATTGCTTTCCCTACATACATAGTAGTGTATAGGGACAGTATTGTGACATGGTCGAAAATTCGAATTCGAGTTTTCGACGAAAGAGTACGTTTTAAGCACCCCTGAGCTCTAATTGCGTCACGAACACACAAAATTGAATCACGGTTATTTTTTACAAAAATGATTGAAATTGTGAAGCGTCGTGATCATTGAGACATCAATAAATCCTTTTAATGCACGATTATGTCCAATTTTGTCCTATGCTGCCATGTTAAAAACATATATAAAATTTCGAATCCAAATCGAAGTTTTCACTCGAATTTAAAAAAAAATTCTATGTAGGTTTAGATTATTCGATAACAAAGCTGGATATAAAGTTTTGCGAAAATCCAGAATTATTTTTGGTAGCTACTGTATACACAAGAAATCGACCGCAGACATACATATATATATATATATATATATATATATATATATATTTATTTATCTATAATATATATATATATATATATATATATATATATATATATATATATATATATATATATATATATATATTATAAATAAATATATATATATATATATTATAAATAAATATATATATATATATATATATATATATATATATATATATATATATATATATATATATATATATATATATATATATATATATATATATATATTTGAAATGTAATAATAAGAATTATGTAAAAATAAAAAAATAAAAATACAATTCAAGTAATATCAACACCACCATAGAAGCAAATTCACGGCCATAATGCCGACAAGAGAAAAGAATAGAACCTTCCCAAATTCGATGATTAATCAGAATTAAATTCATCTTCAGGTCTGAGTATTTAATTCTAATTAACCCAAACAAATGCCTGTTTCATATTAAGCAATAGTACATTACTATAAATGCTTAAACTCAGACTACAGGCATCAAAAAATGAAAAAATGAAAAAAGGATACATTAAGAAAATTGTATTACCATGCGGCATGAATCATTCCTCTTCTACCACGTGTATACACGATCAACCTCAACAACTTAATCTAGAAGCACCGGAATGAACAAGTCGAAATTCTACCAGGGAGGCAGCACGAACGTTCACGGAAATACTCTCAAACCCGTCCAGTGAGTCCAAGCAGGAGACTGGACAAGCAATTCAGAATACAACTTCCCAAACAAGCAGAACTGAATATGAATATGAATCATAGATGAAAATTCCTACTAAACAAGAATTCATAGGAAAACTGGATAATCGAGAATGCCACTATACACCATTATAAGGGCGCACAAAACGTAGTTTCAATACTGACAAAAGTTACATTTTTTTGCGAAAATAAAATACAAAACATTAATGTTAATGCATCTTATTTTCCGATTTTTTGATTTTTCTAATGTTTTTGACTTAGTTTATTATTTTTCATTTTTATTTATTTATATAATTAATAAATAATTATATATAACATACACACTCATATATATATACATATATATATATATATATATATATATATATAATAATAGAAGTTTGAAAATCCAATGAACGAAAAGTAAGAAGATGTAACACGATAAACCTAACTTTTTAAAAACACCCACAGAATAAAATATAATACAGCAAATCATCAATCAAATGGATTAAAAATACAAAACACTAGCTATCAAGTTACAGAAAATCAACCAAATTAAAAGGTATGGAAACAAAAAAAGAAAAACTTAAACTAAATTCAACTATCTAACTGGCGTACAAAACAAATGTAAAAATCAATTAATCCTCAAGCATATGGAAAAAATAAAAAAATTAATATCGAATCAACAAGTCAATGAAAAATATAATACAAAGGTAAGGAATCGAAATAAGTATAACAAACGAAATCAAGCACAAACGCCTTACACGTGGACAAGGCTCTAAGCCTAAATCATGAATTGTTAACCTCTACAAAAATCTAATCATGTCCAAGTTTTTTGTAGAAGCAAACACAAAAATG